>JANHFT010004590.1:51394-61426 GCA_032467955.1 Pseudoxenodon macrops | reverse complement strand
TAAGACGCACCCAAATTATCAGCCCCAATTAGGGGGAGAAAAGGTGCGTCTTATACTCAGAAAAATACGGTAGTTCATTTTATTAGATATTGTGACCCTCAAAACACACTGACCAAAAGTCTCTCTCTTTCCGTGTGTGTGCAATATTTGTATGTGAGGAAAAGATAACACACTTTGAAATGCAAAGAGATGTACAGCCCACTGTACATCCTACATTAGAGATACTAAGTGACCTTTAAAGTAAATGTTTGAATAAAAAGGAACTTGCAATATGTAGGTGCCTCTTCAGAGCCACCTACATATTGAAGACTTTTTATATGGCCGCAATGGTCTTTACTTTTCATCAGAGGGAGTTCAAGCTACGGAATAACAAATTTGAATATAGGACATTGGGGATCCCATGCACAGCCACTGAACATTTGGGGTACCTATACCAATCCCTCTCTGTTCAACAGCGCTGTAGTGCAACTGTGACAAACTACAGTACAGATAGTCCTTGACATACAACTGTTCATTTAGTGACTGTTCAAAGTTACAACGGCGTTGAAAAAAGTGACTTATGACCCTTTTTCGCAGTTACAACCTTTGTAGCATCCCCATGATCATGTGATCAAAATTTGAATGTTTGGCAACTGGTCCATACTTACGACCACCGCTGTGCCCCAAGGTCATGGGATCCCCTTTTGCGACCTTTTGGCAAGCAAAGTCAGTGGGGAACAAAAGCTTCACTTAGCAACCGGGTTACTAATTTATCGACTGCAGGGATTCACTTAACAACGGTGACAAGAAAAGTCATTAAGTGGGGGCAAAAAGTGGGGACTTAACCAATGTCTCACTTAAGAACAGAAAAGTTGGGCTCAATTGTGGTTTTAAGTCAAGGAGTACCCGTACTCCATTGTAATCAGGAGGTCTTTTAGAAAAAGAGTCTGCCCCAATACATGTTTTTATAATCAATTAAACAGGACAAACAGTAACAAATTTTCCCAGTGAGCAGAGGATCCTATTTGTAAGAACTATCTGATATGGTTTAGGCACCTGAACTTACAAGAATCAAACAAAACAGCTTTCTGTTTGCTTTTCAAGGTTCTTCTCTTGCTCTGTCTCTGAGTGGTTTTGTGTGTGTGTGTGTGTGTTTGCATGCATGAGGAGGGGCATAGGCTGTGATTAGCCCCTCCTGGACTCTTGATAATGCAGGCATGCTCTGAACGCCCCACCAACAGGCTAATCTTGAGCTTAGACTGGCATTTCTCCTGTAGAGCTGTCTTCCACTCGCAATCAAAGGTAAGTGGAGCCAGCAAGACCTTGGGAAGTGGGAAATATTGAGTGTCAAGACAGGCTTCATTGTGCCTGGGGATTTGGGCCATGTTGGGTTTGAAATTGTTGCTTCTTTAAATAAAAAAGCAACTTCTTTTCCCCCTCTCCCCTTGTATTAGCAGTAACCTCATGCTCATATCTGCACCAGCTTGCTGGCATTTTAAGAAAGACACCAAGTTTCAGAGATCTGTTTGCAGTCAGAGAAGGCAGGAAAGAAAAGACTTGGAATTGCGGAAGAGATGTTTTAATGTGCAGGATCTTTGTTAACGGTAGGAATTGGGAAGAGTTGGCGAGGAAGAAGAATTGTGTTAAGAAGACAAGATTAAAAAAACCATTATGAAGCTTTTTCTTTCTTCACTGGAGTTTCGGAAAGACTTTTGCTATAAAAGCGAGCCATGCACATTTGGGCTTGTTTAAAAAAAAAAGGATTTAGAGCATTTACATTAGATGAAAGCAAGGAACAATTTCATGCTGTAGATAGAAGGCAGTGTTTCTACTGAGGCGGACTCTTCTCTTGAAGAAGAACAAGAATGTTTATCTTGGTGAAATATGCAGAGACTTATTGGCTGTGGGCTGAGCTAAAATGCCACTAATATGAATGGGAAGACCCAATGAATGTCCTTATGAATCTAAAGCAGTCAGTCAACGTCGGGCTGCTGGCTGGTCGGATAACAATAGAAAGTATCTGCTTTTGTAAGAGCAACCTACCCCATCTGGTGTAGATCTTAAGCACATCTGAGAGGGGGGTTTGCAGTTTATTGTTTTTTAGGGAAAGTAGAATTGTTCTCTGCTGAAAAGTTGGGGAGGAAGAATGTGCTTGGTCAAGTAGAAGAGATTGTTTGCAATTAGCTGCTGCTGCTCCTCCTTATTGATGGTGCCTGTCCCAGATGGCTCATTGTATTTTTTGTCTCCATAGGACTTGAAAGACACTAAGGAGTCCTTGGCCAAGCTTTTCTCACTAATGCTCTTGGATGAGGGGTGCCAGCACCTCCCTTGACTTCAGGAAATGAAGCTGCCCCAAACATTCCCCCTTACTCTTCTCTTCCTTGGTTGCCTAGAATGTAACCCTTCTAAGAAGGGTAGGGATACCAGTGAAAAAGGGAAACCTTCGTTCCCTTGGGCTCAGTCTGGACAGTTTTCCACCCGTGACAAGCATCTGTGCAGCTGGCAACTCATCTCTGGAGAAAGAGATACCGAGCTCCAGATCACCTGTCATCCAGCAGAAGGAGAGGCACAGAGGTGTGTCTACCGGGGCCAGCCAGAGTTATGTGCAGCCTACAATGCCAAAGGCCGTCAGTTCTGGAAACAGATCCTGGGAAAGCTCCGCCGGAAGCATCATCCCTGCCAGGACACCAGCCCTCTCAAATCCCGGCTTTGTAGCAGCAAGAAGGAGACCCCTGAAGCCCAACTGCACCTGGTACAAACCACACCAAGCACAGACATCCCACTGACCACTGCAAGTGTCACTCAAGGAAGTTCCAAGGGGAAAAGCCACGGCAAAAACCTACCAGCATCACAGAGAACACCCCAAGCACACCAAGATATGATCATCACCAATCCAGCAAAGAATGGTGCCTTGAGGAAGCAAAAGAAAGGGGGGAAGAGAAAAGGAAACCCCAACTCTCCAGCAGCCCCAACCCGTCCAGCCCACAGGCAGCCTACAACAGCAGCTGTGGAAGGCACTGCACGGCCCACAGAGCTCAATGCTGATGTGGTAGACGCTTATTGTGAAGAGAAATGGCATTCCTTGTGTAACTTTTTTGTGAATTTCTGGAATGGCTGAACTTGCAGGGTAAGAGGAAGGGGAGATGGAAGCGTACAGGAGAAGACTTAGTGATAAATATGGAAGGGATGGTTTGATATAAGGGCAGAAACAAACAAAGTCAGGTGAAATGAAAAGATGGTGGGGGCAACAATGAAAGATTTGTAATTTGGTGCAGTTCTGGCGCTTTATACATAATTTACTCACTCCTACTAATCTTGATAATGAAGACACTAAGGGTGTGTGTTACTTCTGCATAGGATTTGTGCATTAATATACAATACAGCTCCTTCCTCGTCCTATACTAGAGGGGATCCATTTGTAGTACAGGGCTCTGCTGCTTCAGATAATTTCTTGCTTTACAATCACTGAGATGCTAATCTGTAATTGTAATAAACTTTTCAGGATTGTCAGTCGCTTATGGAGCTTTATTTTGTATTTTGGAAATGTCTAACCACTGTATAATGAATGCTAATGTACCACTTGTTATTGGGTGTTAAACAACTATGTTGATGGCAATAATAAATGAAGTTCTATTATACAGTCCTGCTATCACAATGCTATTGTGCAATTATAATCTTTGTGTTCGTGTTGGGACAATATCATCAAGGACACCGAATGTATTTATAAACTTGTATACAATGGAGGCAGAACACCACATGAAGTGTTCCCAGATTGTTATTTAAATCTAAACTTTTTTGCTTTGGCTTCATCAAAATAGTTTACCTGTATCCTCCTCCTTGATAACTCAAGATCTGGGTATAATAAGGGAGGTGAATGTATTGGCTTTTCCAGTTCTAGGCGATGGTGAAAGTCATCCTAGACATGGCTGAATTAATTTTTAAACCTTTTTGTCCTAAGGAATCCAATTACTTTTTGATTTATTTGTTTGCTTATCAACTGTGCATGCCACCCTATTCCCAAAAACTCTGAGCACTGACATTCATATGCTTGAGGTACTTTATGCAATAGCTTTGGTCAAATGCTTGAAGACTACTAGTCAGTGTTTATGAAATGAGAAAATAAGCTATTGCTCTCTTGGTTACACACCACTTGCCTTGTAGAGCCTTCAAAAGTTCTGTATGTTTTTTCCTCTTCTCTCTGTTCTCTGACAAATTCGTTGCTCCTTAATGCTTTGGAAGTGGAAATGCTGAACTTGGATTTGAAGTCATGATTACAAGGTCTTCGACGTTCTCTTCTAATTTTCATTTGGGTTTGTACTAAGCACTCTCACAGTCTTTCACTCAGTAAAACATCACCCTCTAAACAAAATATGTAGGATCTACGGTACTCCCCTCCACTTGTGCCATTTTCCTGTAATCATTACATTGAATCCTGGTGCTTTTCAAATATCTAAACCCCATGTTCCAAGAACCTGATCTCATTTGCCCCTTGAGAATTATTTTTCAGTGCAAATATTGATGGATCTATGGATGCAAGTCATTCAAACTGTATAGAATATTTCAAATTGTATAAAGATGCTGGCCCACTATTGTTTCACCCTACAAGAGAAGAGCCCACTTCAGATGAAGGGTTCCTTATGCTCTTGAAAAGCCTGACCCTAGATTTTTGTTTATACTTATTATGGAGGGGTTTTTTTCAATAAGAAAAAAGAGGTAGCAAAAGGGGGGTAGGGAAATAAGGGGAAGATTCCAAATGAAAGATTTTGTCTGGAATGGACACACACACACACACACACACACACACACAAAGAGCGTGACATTCCATGAATAAAGCCAGCCACCAATTGCAGTATAAATTAAAAGCCTTGTTAGGCAGCTTTAAAAAGAGTTTGGGGAAAAAACAAAACCCCTAAAGTTTGCACTTAGCCCTTTCTGTTTCCCAAAGGAGCACAGTCCAGCAGAACATCAAAATGCTGAGCAAACAATTTGGTGAAATGAAGCAACCGTCTGTCATGCAGGATTAGGAGGATGTGAAATGGAGACTGTACCACTGCTTCTCTAGGGTGGCTGTACCAGGCTGACCACCAAAGGAAAACTAATAATAATACAAATATAAAAATCTGAAGCTTTCACAAAGAAACCACAGTGGCGGTGAAAAGTATTGAACAAAGTAAAGGACTGCTGGAAGCTGTTGCTAGGTTACACAGACCTCCACTTGAATAGAGAAGGAGCTTTGGAAAGCCTGTTTGATGGTTGCAAGCTCCAGAGATAGCTGGTCACATGACCCAGTTTAGACAGCAACCTTTGACCCCTTGGCTCTTTTGTTCTGGTGTACAAGGAACTCAATGGAAGTGATTGGTCCAGGCACCACACTAGCTTTTTAGATCTCAAAATTGGAGAAATGGAAAAAGGGGCTACGAGACAGCTAGTTTGGATATTGAGAGACATTACTTCTTCTAAATGAAAGGCATTCAGTAAGCAGAAACTATTTCCTTGGTCTAAAGCCATGGAGTTCTTTTTAAGGTTGTGAGAACTTTTTCCATTTCTTCTTGGTCTTCTCTTTAGGAAGTTTTTTTTTTTTATTCCTGGATCCTAAGTGGTATTTTATCTTCTCATGTTCCTGTTTGCTTCCCGTTTTCATTTGTTGTTGGGCTTATAGTTTGCTTTTCTTCCAAACATGCATAATGGTACATTTGGTTCTTGTCCAATTTTTTTTCATACTACAAGCAATCCTGTGAAGCAGCTCAGCTGAGGAGAGATTGCCCCAAAGTTACCAGTAAAGTTGGGTCTCCCAGTCTTAAATCACACCTTAACCATGAAACCAAATTTTCTGCTTTTGGAAAGTGATGTCTAATTTGATCTGTTGTTTTGTCCTATAATCTAAATTTGCATAAACAGAAAGAGGACTAGTCTGACATATTGAAATCCATCCCTTAAAATAAGGAATATTAAGAACAGACTTTAAAAAAAAATACAAGGTCCAATAATTAGTGGACTTAATTTTGTTTTGGAGTGGAAGAAGTGTCTTCAAAAAATATAAAGTTTGAGCTCCTACAAAGCACTGTTGCGATGACTGTATTCTATTGCCATCCTGATTCTCCCAAAAGGATCAAGCTCCAAGCCCTTAATCAACAATTAAGGTTTGTTAAGGGTTAAAGTACTGTGAGAAATTAAGATTGTGAACACTTTTGACACTGCCTTACTCAGAACAGTTCAACGCTAAAAGTACAGGGTACATTATTATTAGCTACTACTAATTGTAGCCATCATCACACATTTTTGTCTTTATTTATAATGAAAACATTTGCAGGTGAGACCATATGTGGCTGTCCTCGCTTTCTAGATGTTTGATTATGTAAGTCAGATTTTGCTGAAAAATGTTCAGTGTGTATCTATAAACCTATGAATAACTCCTTAGCCTTTTTTATTTTTAAATCTTCAGTTCTACATGCAGAAATATGCTTGCCCTTGCTAGATATTTTAAAAAAGCATCAACCCAAAACAATCAACACAACTACTCACTTTCTCCACAAATGTAGCAATGGCAATATGAAATGTGTGTTATCTTCCAAACATCTTGATTTCTTTGTAAATACAACCATTACTGCAGTAATCTTAATTGCTCTGGGACCAGATGTAATATAACTGAATAATTTGCAGGCCCCATGTGGTTCTCTAAAACCACATTTTGTGCTATCAGTTTTATCTGGGGAAGGAAGACCTGGCTACATGTCCATTCTTTGGGGTAGTTGACAAGAAACCAAGACCATGAATATTAATACTGTAACTTTATTGTAAAGTTATAGTAGCAGAATCTTGCCAGTTTCTCCTCTCTAACTTTAGTCTCCACAGAACCAAGGAGGGTCAATTCTAAGATGGCTTCTCCACTTCCATTTCTCTTTGGACTCAATTCACTTATCAGACTGTTGTCTCGGCTGCAGTTCATCCATCTTCCAAGGTTATTCTCGTTGCTCATTACAATATAGCAACTTCTGCCTTCACCTGACTACTACAATGAACTTTACATGGGGCTGCCTTTAAAGACTACTTGGAAATTGCAATTGTTCCAGAATATATTGTGTGTTTACTGGTACTTGTTCCTGGAAGCACATAGCAATGATTTGTCTAGTTCTGTGCTGGTCACCAATTAATTTCAGACTAAAATTTAGGGTAGTTGTATTGATTTGTAAAGCCCTTAATGTTTTACACATGCGAACTGTGAGGATCCTCAGCTGTAGAATTGTCGGATCAGTCTCCTTGTTGCTTTTCCTGAAATTAAGAAGAACTACTGAATAACTTTGGAGGACCTTTCCTTGAGTTTACACTGGATGACATCTTATTTTCTATTTCTTGTTTTATTCTTGGTTTCTTGTCAATTTTCGTATTCTATGGGGACTGATGTGGCTATCATTATCATTGTTATGATTGGTTTGATTAGTTTTAGTGTCAGTGTGGATGTTTTAACTTTAATTTCTCTTGCCTGGAAGTCACCAATAGTCATCTGAGCTGGAGTAAAAGGACAATAAATCAATAAAAAGGAAATGCGTAACCAATAAAGCAGTTAAAAAAGATAGTAAAAACAAAAACTGCAGTTCAGTTCTGTATTCAAGCTGGTTTTTAACTGTCATTTGCTATCTGTAAGCACATATATGTTGAATTATTTATCAATTGTTCACTAACATTTGATAAAGGTTTTTTTTATTAAGTAAAAAAAACACTTGTCACACTCACCAATGTTTTGAGGGAAGCGGTTGTAAAAAGTGCACCTATTCCTTCCCTCTGCTCTTTGTCACTTTACCCACTCTCTATTCAATTTCACAATTCAATCCCCAGAAAACCCAGCAGAGTCAATTTCATTATAGGCATTCCTTGACTTACAACCAAAATTGAGTCCAAAATTTATGTTGCTAAATGAAACATTTGTTAAATGAGTTTTTTCCCATTTTACAACCTTTCTTGCTGCAGTTGTTAAGTTAGCAATATGATTGCCCCAGGACACTGCAACCATCATAAATGTGAACCGATTGCCAAGCATGCAAATTTTGATCACATGACCATGGGATGCTATAAATGTTGTAGGTGTGAAAGACGATCATAAGTCACTTTTTCCAGTGCTGTTGTAATTCTGAACAGTCACTAAATGAACTATTGTAAAATAAAGGACTATGTGTACTCCATTATCTGAAGGGGAATCTGATGACTTCAATTCCTGCCCCCATCAACCCCAGGACAGACTACTGCACTGTGTTCTACATGGGGCTACATTTGAAGACTATTCAGAAACTGCATCTGGCGTTAATAAAATAATCCTTCTATGGCAGTCATGACCATTTGAGTTTGAAACTCCTTGTTCCAGTGAATTTTATTTTGGATCAGACTGTAACAGGATGAGCTCAATCAATTTGATTCAAAGTTGTTCTGCCGTTGTCCTGATTTGGTTGAACTGGTCAGATAAAGAAGACATAGACTTAGAATAACTTTATAGTCACTTTGAATGTACACTAATCGGCATACATTAAAATGAAATTACATTGCATACAGCTCTCAAAGGGTCTCCACTTCTAATATAAACATAAACATGACAAGATAAATAAATACAATAAATACAAAATACAAAATTATGCATATACCCACATATATTATATGACACGGAGAAATGGAACTTGTTAATTTTGCTTTGGCCTAGATAGAATGTGTTTAATGTTAACCAACATATATTATTTATGCAATATTCAGCTAAGTTATGTGTTACTATATTTAAATTAATTAATATAATAAGGCATGTGTAGTAGCAGCATCAAAGAAATTTCTCATAGAAATCCACACTACACCATTTTCTCTAAAACATTGAACGGGGTAATGATGAAAGTTGGAGGAATGAAATAACAGACATTCCTTTAACAGTGTTTCCAACCTTCTCTTCTGCATACACCACGTTACTTTATTCATGACATTTTCTCAGGGATTTAAATTTTAAGCACCCTCAGAAATACCGAAAGAAGAATGTTGGAAATGCTATAGATTCAGGCTAACGTTCTTGGCCTACAAATGTTTCATTATGGGGAGAGAGGGAAAAAAAAGAATCTTTACTGTGAGATCTCGTATAAAATATTAAACAGCTTTGAAACTAATCTGGCATTTTAGGACTGGGCTGTTCCTTGTCTGCCCTACGTGCCTTCCTTGGGGAAAATGCGGAGCTGTACAATTGTTCAGGGCCAAATTTTCTTTTTCGAGCTCTCAAGTTTTCAAAAGGCTGATTATGTGTGTACCTTGGTGAGGGGGAAGACAAGAAAGGACAGGCTGGGCCATCTTTAATTCGTCCCTCTTTCCCCTTGAATGGAAAAAGTGGTGTGATGTGTCTGTGGGGTGATTTTACTCATGGACAACTGGCCTTTCCACAGAAAAAGACCCTCCCCTCTGGAACACATCCGGCCTTTCTTGTAAGTCACATTACATTCCACTTGAATCATGCACACAGTTTTTAGTGTGACCAGGCCATGAGAATTCCCAGGGCTGGAGAGATTTGGGGTCGGGGTGGGTTGGAGAAACACAATGCTACGTCAACAATGAAAGCTATGCCTTATGTCAAAATGGACGTTTTTCTTGTCAGTGCCCTATTCAGGGACACTTTTATTGTACATTCATTCCTTTGGTGCCCAGTGTCAGTTGTAAAGTTAACACACTTCTATATTGGTGAACGAAGCCCTGAATAGAACGCAAAGAATCAGCAAGTGGGAGAAAGGAAGTGGATGATTTGAATCCAGCGCTGAATACAACATACATAATGTGTGTTGCTGACAACTGCTCTGGTACAGGAAGTCCTCGACTTATGACCACAATTGAGCCCAAAATTTCCATTGCTAGGTGAAACATTTGTTAAGTACATTTTGTTCCATTTATACGACATTTCTTGCCACAGTTGTTAAGTGAATCACTACACTTGTGAAGTTAGTATAACATGATTATTAAGTGAATCTGGCTTCCCCATTGACTCTGCTTATCAGAAAGTTGCAAAGGGTGATTTACATGACCCAACGACGCTGCAACCGTCGT
>JANHFT010004586.1:45126-64505 GCA_032467955.1 Pseudoxenodon macrops | reverse complement strand
TGATAGCAGTTGTCCAATATCTCAGGGGCTGCCAGAGAGAGGAAGGGGTCAAGCTATTTTCCAAGGTACCCGAAGGCCAGACAAGGAATAATGGATGGAAGCTAATCAAGGAGACAACCAACCTAGAACTAAGGAGAAATTTCTTGATAGGTAAAGAATTAACCAGTGGAATGACTTGCATCCGGAAGTTGTAAGTGCTCCATCAGTAGAGATTTTTAAGAAAAGATTGTCTGAAATGATATAGTGCTTGAGCAGAAGGTTGGACTAGAAGACCTCCAAGGACCTTTCCAATGCAGTTATTCTAATCTACTTAGATCATGGGTCAGCAACCTTAAACACTCAAAGAGCCACAAAGGTCCTAATAGGAAGCCCCCCATTCAATTCTGGAGCCGACCGGAAGTCTGGTCCCCTCACCATAGAGTCTCCCCTTAGCATGGCATCCTTTTTCCTCTATCTGTCCTAACCAAAAGCCCTATCAATTGTGGAGCCGTCTGGTAACAGGGAGTTGCAGCAGAGTGATGAAAGAGCCACATGCAGCTCCAGAGCCGCAGGTTGCCAATCCCTGACTTATATGCAATAGTGAAGAATCTGACCTGTGACACCTGCCAGTTTCCCCAGAAAAAGCCACCAGTAGAAAAGTATCATCCAGAACTTAAATCAAACTCTTAGATGGGCCTTCCACAGCAGATTAGAGGTTTGGGTGGGGGAGGGGGGAAAGGAGGAAGAATTACTTTACTGGCAGCTTAGGGAGTATTTATAGTTTTCATTTGTCACGTTTTCCAGTTCTCTCTTTCTGCATCCTTGAAGACAGATTATTTCATTAGTATAAGTCCCTACTGCACAGACCTCAAAGGGAGGCAAATATTAAAACAAATCAATTATTAAAGGTGCAATATTTCTTGGATATTAAAGAGGTGACAATTTTTCGTTTCAGGTGATGATTTTGGCAGGCACTGAAGTGCAGAGGTGAGCAATGCTAATTTTGCAAAAGAATAGTCCTATAGACAACCCTTGGTGAAAATGGTGGCTGCATGGAAGGATCAAGAACTTAATAGCAAGAGTTGAAATGGGTTCATGATAAATGCACATAAGAACATGACCTCTTCATCTCAACGGGGCTGTTGTTGGAAAGCTCTGTCAGTACATTCGGTCTTTACAATTCCATACAGTATTTCATATTGTCTATACACAGCAAAACTAATACACAAACAAGACCTTTTGTACAAAAATCACACCTGTGGCTGATATTGTAATATTATCAAAGCATCTATTCCAGTGGTGGGATTCAATTTTTTTTACTGCTGGTTCTGTAGGCATGGCTTGGTGGGCATGGCAAGGGATTCCCACCCCACTCCAGGGGAAGGTTACTGCAAAATTCCCATTCCCTCGCGATCAGCTGTAATTTGGGAGGCAGAGAATAGATGGCGGTGGGCCCAGTCAGAGGTGGGTATTTACCGGTTCTCCAAACTACTCAAAATTTCTGCTACCGGTTCTCCAGAACTGGTCAGGACCTGCTGAAACCCACCTCTGATCTATTCATAAAGTTTTATTGGTGAAATCTAAGAGAAAAGGTTGATTGTCCTCAGTGTAATATTTCAAGACATACTGTATGACAGTGATGGCTAATCTTTTTCTTCTTGCATGCCAGAAATGGCAATATGCCGTGCTAGTGCCAGTGCGCATGCCGGTACACAACCTCCCACACACACTGCACGTGCGCCCCCCCATTGGGCCATTTTTCACCCTCCAGAGGGTTGAGGAGGCTTCCCGCTAGGCTGTTTTTCATCCTCCAGAGGCTACAGGGAAGCCTCCGGAATGTGAAAAATGGCCCTATGGGCAAACCGGAAGTTCGGGAATGGACTTCTGGTTTGCTTGTTGGGCCATTTTTCACCCTCTGGAGGCTTCAGGGAAGTGACGGAAAGTCCAGAAGTGACTTTGATTTGCCCGTTGGGCTGTTTTTCACGCTCCAGAGGTTTCAGGGAAGCGTCCTGAAGCATCCGGAGGGTGAAAAAGGTGAAAAATCAAGGCTAAAAATCAGCTGACAGGGCAGCGCCTCGCGTGCCCTCAGAAATGGCTCTGCGTGCCACCTGTAGCACACATGCCATAGGTTCGCCATCACTGCTATATGATATATAGAGATAGCCTTACCTACTATTCATTGCTGTATTTACCATTGCTGGTAAATATGAGATTCTCCAGATATTGCTGAATTATTTTTCCTAATAGAATGAACCAGCACAGCCAGCTGATAAAAATAGTGGGAGCTGTCATTGAAGCTGCATTGGAAGGATTACAGCATACCTCCATTTTGTCCAATCAAGAAAGTGCTGGAATGTGGATAACAGGCCTATGCCAATAATTCAATCCAGCATTGGACTTGTGGGAGAAACAGCTTTGAGCAACTAAACATATGAAGAATGGTTACAGGAACTGGGCATGGCTAGTCTAGTGAAGAGAATGACCAGGGGAGACATGATAGCAGTGTTCCAATATCTGAGGGGCTGCCACAGAGAGGAAGGGGTCAAGCGATTTTCCAAGGCACCCAAAGGCCAGACAAGGAATAATGGATGGAAACTGATCAAGGAGAGATTCAACCCAGAAATAAGGAGGAACCTTCTGACAGTGAAAACAATCAACCAATGGAACAGAAGTGGCCTTCGGAAATTGTGGGCAATGCCCAGTTCATCACTGGAGGCTTTCAAGGGGAGATTGGACTGCCATTTGTCGGGGATGGTGTAGGGGCTCCTGATTGGGTGGGGGTTGGACTAGATGACCTACAAGGTCCCTTTCCAACTCTGTTAATCTGTAACTGTTTCATTGCTTCAAGGATTGGACACGGGGTTACTTTACTTGTCAAAAAAATGCACAGGTTTAATGATTAACTTTGGCTAGATATTGAAGTAGGTGCATAAGCTGCAGCTGACAGGTGAATGTTTTTTTGTATTATTTGGCAAACAGGCCTCTACAAACAATCAGATCTTCTTGCAACGTGGAACTGTAAACTATACATTTCAGAGGCCGTTTGTTCTATCTTTCTTATTCACCTGGTAACCATATTTCCAAAACCATGGCAACAATTTCCCTATGTAATTCAGCAAAAGGGCAGGAGAGAGGTCATGATAATGTGTCAACTCAGATGATTTCCCCACTCAGTCTCAAGCACCATGGAATAATATAACAAGAATATAACTGCCATCCACATAGATTTTTTTCCACAATTACCACCACCCGGGTTGGCCGTTGACTTATGGTTATGTTCATTAGGACTGAAAAGTGTTATTGAGCTAAAACTTTACAGGAAAAAAGGACTGAGCGGAATAGTTCTCAATTATGGCTGCAACTGATTTGTATGTCCTACAACAGTGATGGCTAAACTTTTTGACGTCACGGGCCAAAAGCAGGGGGAGTGCGAGGGGGTCGCGCATGTACGTGCCCACACCCATAATTCAATGTGTCCCACCCATTTTTTGGGGGGGTTCTTCGAGTTTCCGGCACTGCACATGCATTGCCATCTTGTTTTCTACCTTTTTTGGGGGGGAATTTTTCAGCAATTTTTCTACTGCACATGTGAGCGCTCACGAGGCACACCCATGTGGCAAGGGAGGCAGCGAACCGGCGGCAAGGTAAGTTAGAACCCACCCCTGATCCAGAAGGTCCGTTTTCACCCTCCCCAGGCTCCAGAGGCTTTCTAGGAGCCTGGGGAGGATAAAATAGCCTTCCCCACCCCCTGCGGAGGCCAGAAACGCCCTCCCAGAGCTTTAGTGCGAGCTCTTTATTACCTCAAAACGGGCCGTGTTTAGACTCCTGGGAGATGTTTGCAAGGCTAAAATATACTAAGCCATAATAAGCTGAGTTTACATTATATGTTAGACTAGGCCACAGTGGCATGGGTAGTTTGTATTCCAGCATGTTTGGAAAATCACCATTCTTTTTGTGTAACTAGATTTATTGTTTGGGCATTACATGCTATGCCATAGCAACTATGATTTATACCTTCTTGTTAAGTTCTGATCATGCTATCTGAACTTGTCCAATTTGATCGCTTGTTTTGGCCTGATATATAACGTGAACATTGCCAGTTATGGTTCCTTCAATAAAGCAATAATCGTGGTTAAACAATAATAGTATTTCATAATTGGTAAACCAGATTAATTGGTAATCCTATAGCAAAACTATTGGTGCATGGATCTCTGTTCTTATACTATACTTATATTCTTGGTAGAAGGCCAATATAAAAGTAGGTAAACAAGTCAATAATAAGTTTAGCCTGGGGCAAAGATCAGTATTTTTATTGTCACACTTTTATTGTTCTTAGTTCAGACTAAAGCTCTTGAGCCAAACTGAAATTCAGGATCTATTTGGAGGAGGTCAACATGACAAGTATTCATATATCATTTGGTGGATAAAGTCACTAACCAGAAAAACAATATGGTGTTCAACCATCCCTTTGAACACATTTCCAGAAGCATACCTCTTCAGTTATATTATTGGAATTAAAAAGATGCCTAAGTATATTTTCCATGGAATATACAATTTGGCAAGGAGGTGGAGGAGGAGAAAAAAGCTAAAATTCATGATATTAAATGCCAGTTATGGAAACAACAGGAAAAGACTGTTAAACACCTGATATGGCTGTAAGAAGACTGAGCAGGCTGAGCAATTGCAAAGATACAATCAAGTGACTACCTTGATTCATTGAAATCTTAGTAAGAATTACAATTTGCTGGCAACAAAAGAATTGGTTGAATCACAATAGCGAAAAAGTGGTTGAGAACAAAGAGATTAAGAGACAAATTTCCAACTACTACCTGATAAATATTTAAATTATAAGAAGCGTGACATGATTGGGGTTACAAGGAAACAAGAATGAACAATCAGCATTGAAGAAATTGGAGACAGAAGGATCAATGTGAAGAAGCTAGGAAAAATAGGGAAATGTAAAAGCCTTCCAATGGTGATCAAATAAATGTGGGGAAAGTTGTAGTAGTACAAACAGTGATTATCATGCTTGGTGCTAAACCAAAAGATCTGGAAAAACACTTAATCACTACAGGAGAGGATAAAATATCAGCTTATCTCTTACAAAAAGCCACTTAGAACAGAGTACTACAATGGTATCTATAGCTGTTCTAGATCCATGAGAAGACTTCAATAGTGAACATCTAACCAGAACTATACAGTTCTGGTAGGATGTATGTAAATAACAGCAAAAATAACAAATGTTCTCATATGCTTTTTCATAGTTTTTCAGTTGTTTACTCTCTTATGAACCTCAAAACTTGATACCTTATTGATATATATGTGTGTGTATTTATTGATTTCTCATTCCAATTTATATGTTGCTTTAGTTGTGAAGACTTCAACTTACCATTTGCTTCTGGAAAGTTTAGCAACCAGATGTCCTTTGCTACATCATAAACACCATTCACTAGGATCTGCCTTCTATTGTTCCCCAGTAGTTCCTTCTGACCTGAAGAGCTTATCTTCCAGTATCATGTTGACAATGTCCTCTTGTGACTGTCCATTCAGCTTTTGTGGCAGAAGACGCAACAGTATGCTATGTTTACTGATAGTTAAGTGTTGAATTCTGATGCATTGTATTTAAAGCTACATTCAGAACTGTAACGTACTATACCACACACTAGATCAGGGGTGTCAAACTCAATTTCATTGAGGGCCACATCAGGGTTGTGTTTGACCTTGGGGGGTGGGGCAGGAAGGGGATGGCCAGGGTGGCGTGGCTAGCTCAATGTCATTAGTGTCGGGGTAACCTGTGGTGGCCTGAGTGCTCTGCCAGTGAAAATTGGCTTCCGAGCTCCGTTTTCGGCTGCAACAGCCTCCTGCAATCCTCTGCCAGGGAAAATGGAGCTTGGGAGGGCCGCCTGCAGCCCTCCCGGAGCTTCATTATCCCTGGCAGAGGCACCGTTTCTTTGCTGTTTCCATGGTGGCCCCACAGGCCAGATCTAAGCACCCTGCAGGCCGGATCTGGTCCCCAGGCCTTGAGTTTGACACCCCTCCACTAGGTAGTACATAGATAGACTTGGCAAGTCATATTGTTTACTACACCGCAATGAATATCTACAGGCAACTATAACACATATCAGCAAAGATATGTAGAATATTAAAGTGAACTATAACCTCTTTTACTATACAAATGCATAGTCTGATAGTACATGCAGATTGGGAAATATTTAAACCTCCAGCTGTTTTTAACTAAAAACTCTCAGCCACATCAGGCAGCTTGTGCAATGGTGAGGGATGTTGAGAACAATGGTTGTGCAGTATGTGGAAAGCATACCTCGACCTCAGCAACTTCATCTGTGGTTTTCTACTCCCAGCATTCCGACTGGGGAATTCTGGGAAGTGAAGTCCACACATCTTAAAATTGCTGAGGTTGAGAAACACCGGGGTTAAAGGGCTGCAAAAGAATAAAATGGAAAAGTGTATCTTCTAACGAGAGATTCTGAATACCAATCAAAAATTCTTTGAATATTTTGGAGTGAATATACTTGATAATTCCTCTTCCAGGCATATATTCTTCTTCTCCTTTTTATTATTAAAAAAAAAGAAAAAGATTGGAGGCAGCATCTTGAAGTAGCCTGTATGCTCCTCGGGTACCATTATCGGTATTTTACAGTCGTGCAAAATTACTTCTGTCTACTTTCATTTTAAGGAAAGAAAGAAAGCAAAAGGATGCTGCCTCTTGCCATTTCTCACATATAAAGTGTGTTTTGCTTTTTGGGAGATGACAAGATTCTGCCAGGTCTTATTTTCAGTGTTATTTATCAACAGATGCTCTTAGAGTAACCAATCAAAGAAACAAACAATTCAGCAAAACCAGATCTTGAGCTAAACAATATTTCTTCAGTGTTTAGAATGATGCAGAATATAAACGTTAGATGTCAAAACAACTCAGATACTCTGTGACAAATAGACCTATTTGAAATATGGGTGCTTTAGTCATAATTTTAGCCCCTTTCTTCTCCTTCCTGTAACCACCAAAATTTTGGAATGTTGTTATGCATTGTAAAAGGTGTGCATATGTGTGTGTGGTTT
Source organism: Pseudoxenodon macrops (assembly GCA_032467955.1). Lineage (NCBI taxonomy): Eukaryota > Metazoa > Chordata > Lepidosauria > Squamata > Pseudoxenodontidae > Pseudoxenodon > Pseudoxenodon macrops. Next base: position 57,449 of record JANHFT010004586.1, on the reverse strand, counting down.
GTGTGTTCCTCCTCAACAATGCAGCAAGCCTTTAAACGCATTTTTATATGGGTGTAACGTATTTCTAAGTCAAATGGACTTTTCTTTTTCAATTTATTTTAAATTGGTTGTTTATTAAAAGCCTATAAATTACCAGCAGCAATTTCCGTGCTTATCAGGGCAGCAAGAACAGCTCAATGGACAGACTGAATTCTTAATATCATCCTTGGAGTTCCTAATAGCAGTTGCAAGTAATTAGGATCCCTAAACTAGCACAGCTTGTAAATGAATTGCTGAAACCACCTACCCAAACTCTGGATGAGAAATGAGGAGTTGCTGGTGCTGCTATTCCTTGTCTGTGCTGTTTGTTTTTATAACATTTGGAATTATTTAAAGTCAATAGGCGGTATCTATTATTGCACAAGGCAAGTGAGCCGTGAGAACAGTCCACAACCTTCTCTTTCTCTGTGTCTTGAATGGGTGCCAAATGCCAGGAAATGCTCAAGCAGAAGTACAAGCCAAAGCTGGAAACTTTTAACTGTATGGGAAATGAGAAACCCTCAATCTAGTTTTCAAAGAATCACTCACGCAACCAAAGTAGGAGCAGCCTGTGTCACTGCTGGCAAAACATTGTACAAAAGGGCAGAAGAGAGAAAGAAAAGGATGTCAAGAAGAAATGAAACGAGAAATAAGAAAGAATGGATACCCCGCCCATTGCTTTCTTCAGACCCATTAACCTATCGCTCCCGAAGGATGACCTCTAATGCGGCTCATTCTGAAAAAGAGATTGGCCTAGCCTTGCAACGGAGAGAACATGACAGGTCAATAATGGACATGACATTTCAAGTGAAAGGTTCTAAAGAAGTTTTCTCAAGCTGAGATGAGAAAGCAATTGCTAGGTTTCAGGAAATCTGGTCTAAAAGAAGAGCTGGTTTTTGTTTTTTTTAAACCACAACAAGCACAACAATATTGCTGTCATCGTTCCATTAAAACTGCTCATATGCCCTTTAGATACAGCCAGTACCAACCATTGTAATGTTTTGGCATCAGTAAGATTCATTTAGCCATCAGTTAAATCAATGTGCTCAGTGGTGGGATCCTGCCAGTTTAACAACCAGTTCGGTGATCATGTGTTTTGCACGCCTGCATGCGATTTGCCTGCACTTTGCGCTCACTTTGCACGCACTTTGCATGCGCATGCTCAGTTTTGACAAAACTAAACTTCCGTATTACTACTGGGGACTAAAGCAGCTGAGGCGTGGCAATCCGCTCTGCTGCGCAAATCAGCTGAGAGGATAAAGGTAAAGTAAAGCATGCTGGAATGGGCATGTTGGCCCACATGATCGTCGGAGCGAACAGGTTTGCTCCCAGCTGATCATCAAAGCTACCGGTAGATCCAAACCAGTCCGAACCAACTGAATCCCACTCCTGAATGTGCTGTGCTGTGCTGTACTTATCTGGTTCAGACAAGTTTATTCTAAAATGTTCATGTTTCTAAATACATTTATATATATATTTTTTTTAAAGGTATTATTTAAGTCACGGGTGTCAAACTCAATTTCATTGAGGGCTGCATCAGGGTTCAGGGGACCGGGTGGGTGTGGCCAAATTGACATCACTCATATCAGGAGGGATTGTGGTGGCTCGAGGGCTCACGACCCTCCCAAGCTCCGTTTTCTCTGGCAGAGGGTTGCAGGAGGACATTGCAGCCAAAAAACGAGCACGGGAGGGCTGAATGCAGCCTCCCTGAGCTCCGTTTTCACTGGCAGAGCCACTGTGGGCCAGTCCTTCGCTGTTTCCAGGGCAGCCCCGCAGGCCAGATCTTAGCACCCCACGAGCCGGATCTGGCCCCTGGCCTTGAGTTTCACACCCCTTTTTAAAAATCATTCTATGGTTTTTAATCGTTCCCTCATTAGGATAGATTTTTCAGTATGACAAATGTAGTAAACATTTCACAAATAACTAAAGTACATGAATCCATCCCAAAGAATTGATGGGAATTTCTATTAACATCCATTTTATTAGATGGAAAATGATGTCTTCCATCTAATAAAGGCTTTATCAGCAAAGGATCGTGGGGATTGACATCGACAGTTTTGGTCTGATTTACATACTGGGTGAAACAATGTGGTTTTTGTGGGTAAGGAATGCTCTCTTCTGCTTTTTTTATGGCTTAATGCATCATACAAACTGAATTCATTGTCATTTATCTAATAAATCTCAGTTAAAGTTATGACTTAGCATATTGAATTCCCCCCCTCTTTTTTTTTGCCAGACCTATACGGTGCCCTAGAAACTATGCTACAAAGACACACCACAAATCTTATAGAAACATTGCTAACCATAGCTGAAATATTTGGGGTATTCTCAAAGTATCAATCCATTATTTAGCGCCAAGTCAGTTTTCACTATCGGGAAAATATGTTTGCTGAGATGTTATTCTGTTAGCTTATACCGTGTTTGTAGCTCTTTCAGACAATGACTCGTGACTTCTGCAGCTTCCCTAGAAGCAGATGGAAAACAGAAAATGAATTGGATATTATAATGATACAGGTGATGGCACAGACCAAGTTTGGCAAGTTTTCTGCAAGGTATTGAGTCGAATTTTGATTGCAGGTAAGAGAAGGATAGAGTCCTTCAGATGCAACGGCTATAGGAATATACAATTGAGAGATGCTATTGAAGTCAATCAATTAACATTATGAAGATTAAGGCATAACTCAATGGCAAGTATTAATCGATGGCTCTTAATGGAATGCCCTCTTGGCTTAGCAGTACTGAAACAAGATCTAAATGAAATATCTCAACCAGCTGGATCTCTTTGAATGGAAAGTTCTTGAACACATAATCCCTGCATTGACGTCATCCTTTTGACGTTTGACGTTTTGATCCATCTTTCTTTGGTTCTAATCCTCAGCCCCAAATGCAGACATGAATAACATTGATTGATAGCTATTGCAAAATAAAATTAACTATCAGAAAAACTCAAGGATTACAAACCAAAGTCTTTAATGATTCTGTCCCAACCTCCAAGCTTTTCAGTTCTTTCTCCTGATTACCTGATACTATTCACAAATACAACTTAATTAGAAATTGCATTCAACACTTGCACAAGATATTGTTTCAAAAAGCTATGCATGTTTAATTTCATTATAAAGATATTGATTTAATTTGGACTTAGACAACTTAGAACTACACCTCCTTCAGTCTGACCTAAACATAGTACATAAAATTATCTGCTACAATGTACTACCTATCAATGATTATTTCAGCTTCAACCAAAATAATACACGAGCACACAATAGATAAAAACTTAAAGTAAACCACACCAAACTCGATTGCAGAAAATACGACTTCAGCAACAGAGTGGTTAATGCCTGGAATGCGTTACCTGACTCAGTGGTTTCTTCCCCAAACTCCTCAAACTTTAACCTTAGACTGTCTACTGTTGACCTCACCCCAATCCTAAGAGGTCTGTAAGGGGCGTGCATAAGAGCACCAGTGTACCTACCGTCCCTTTCCTAATGGTCCCATTTTTTCGTATCCATTTCATGAATTCATAATCTTGTATATACTTATATCTAATATCTTATACATGCTTGAAAAATAAAGTAAATAAGATAAATAAATTGTGGAAATGGAAAATTCATTGTGACATCTAAACAAATCCTTAATATGGGATATTATGAGAACAATTTGCTTTTCTGATAGGAAAAGTAGAATTCCTACACATTTTGGAAGTCAAGCTAATATATGATTTATTTAGATACAAGATATCCAGTTTCATAGCTATGTACTGTGATCTACTGCAGTGGTGGCAAACCTTTGAGACACCAAGTGCCCAAACTGTGCGTATACATGCCCAAATGGAAAGGTGTGTGCACACATTCATGCATGGACATGCACAAAAATGTGCATGTGCAGACAGGTGTGAACATGCACCTGTGTGGATATGCACACACATGTGTGGACATGCACAAACATATGCATGTGCAGACATACATGAACGTGCACTTGTTTGGACATGCGCATGCATGCATGCATGCACATGTATGCCTGCATAGCAGAGGCCTGAAGACCAGCTGGCTGGCAGGAGTTGGGGCATCCCAACACCAGCAACTTGGCAAAGAGGTAAGATCTTTTTCTTTCGTGAGCTTCTGTTTCATTGTTTGCAGACCAAAAAAGTGAGTGCATACATGCAATACATGTACTTCCGGCTCAACCCTGAACCGGTAGGGGAAGGTAAGAGGATGCTAAGCATGTGTATTTTAGCATGCTGTTCAGTTTGTTGTATTAAAAAAAAAAGACTTCAGAGCAAACCCTTTTGATAGGGAACTTCATCCCCAGTGAAATCAAGAGCTTCCTTTCATTGAATGCTACCAGTGTACCTATGCGGAGTTGTTTTGTGAATGCATACTGCTTCCTAATGATATGTACATAAATGCTGGAAAAAGTTCGTAGAGGTGGGATTAATTTTTCTTTACTCAATGTCCCAGGAGGGATGGAAATTGCCCCTAGCTGGTAGAAGGTTTGATACCTGCACCGAGAATGAATTATTTTATGAGCTAAGAAAAAGATCCTGATGGAAGAGTCTTTGGGAGAATTATAAACTCTTGTGTATTATTTAGAACAGGGGTCAGCAACCTTAAACACTTAAAAGAGCCACAAAGGTCCTAACCAGAAGCCTCCCCTTTCCATTCTGGAGCCGACCGGAAGTCCGGTTCCCCCACCATAGAGTCTCTCCCCCCAATGCAGTGTCCTTTTTCCTCTGCCGACCGGAAGTCCGGTTCTCCCACCAGAGTCTCCTCCTAGCACGGCATCCTTTTTCCTCTACCTGTCCTAACCGAAAGCCCTATCAATTGTGGAACCTATCAGCGACAGGAAGCTGCAGCAGAGGGATGAAAGAGCCACATGCGGCTCCAGAGCCACAGGTTGCTGACTCCTGATTTTGAGCAATGTGTATCTGTTCTATTCTGAGCATCACAATGGTTCTTCTTGATATTTCTCTGCACCTTTATTTAGGGTAGACTTACTTTCCCAAAGTACTTTTTCATTTCTTTCTCAGTCCATTTATGATGTCTTTCAACTTTTCTCAAGATCCCTGTTGTTCTGTAGTGTCCATCATTCATCCTTAGAAGTAAAATAGTCTCTGTGATCTCTGTGTATTAATGGTATTACTGCTAGCCAAAATAATGATTTATTCTTCCCTTATCCCTTCCCTTCTTCCCTTTGCAAGCCTCCTAACAATCATGCTCCCCGTCTGTGCTCAAATCTTCAGTATCTGCAATCCCATCATACTGGGATGTCCTTTGTTGGAAACAACTCTGTGACTCTAGTAGGAGCCCAGCTACTTCAGCCCCATAAATACAAAACAGGCGAGAGTGATTTACTTGGCAGATAAAATAGAGATTGCCCTTCAGGAACTGCACACTCAATATTATATTGATCCAATCTTCTGTCTTTCATCCTACATATAAAAAGAAATGTTGAGAAGACTTATTGAATTCCAATTCCGAGATGCTTCAGATTCTTAGAATTGGGAACCTCACCATGATTAGGACTAACTCTGAAATGTGAAGAATTGGAATGAGAAAAAGGAACTTGCTATTGCTAGGATGATTAAAGAGGAAGAGAAATCTCTTGAGCATACGGGTGTGTTTTCTCAGCTTCACTAAAGACTTCAAAATGATATATAACATGACTAAAATCCCAGTAACACAATGTTGAAACACTGAAAGACAAAAATTGGAATAAAGAACTGTTCTTTTTCAAATCAGTTCTTTTGGTGGGAGGTGATTAAACTAGACAGATAGATAAGTTATATGGGGACAAATGATCTGAATCAAGCTTTTTCAAATCAAAAACAAGAAAAGAAAAGAAAAGGTGCTTCATGATTATTTCTGTTATCCTTTAAGTAGTAAGAGTCAAAAAGCTGTGAAAAGTGTTGTTTATATCTTTGGAATTAAGCTGAATAGACCCTATTCCAATGCAACATTAAACATCGTTTGTTGGGTTTTGTTGACCATGGTTTCTTGTTTCATCCGTAAGAATTGAGGTTAATTCTAAAATTAGTTGTATGCTGCCTGATTTGCATCATGGATTGGCTTAGTAGTACCCTAGCTTACCCTACACTAGTTTGTGGGAAAGCCATACTTACGTTTTCCCAATTTGGGACTATGATTTGAGGAAAACAAAACTCTGCTAACACTTTGGAAGATATACTCACGATATACTCAAAATGTCTGCTACAACATCCTACCTATCAACGACTTCTTCAGCTTCAATCACAATAATACATGGGCAAACAATCGATACAAAGTCAAGGTAAACAACTTCAAACTTGATTGCAGAAAATACAACTTCAGCAACAGAGTGGTCAACGCCTGGAATGCTCTACTCGACTCCTTAAACAGCTTCAACCTTAAACTGTCTACCGTGGACCTCACCCCATTCCTAAGAGGTCCGTAAAGGGGGTGTGCATAAGCGTACCAGCGTGCCTACTGTCCCTATTTATTTATTTGTGTTCATTTCCTTTGTTCATGTCCATGTTCATACATATACCTTCTATCTTGTACATGTTTGACAAATTAATAAATAAAATAAAATAAATAAATAAAATTCAGAAGGATCTTGATAGACTCAAGCATCGAGCCCTATCCAACAAGATGCAGTTTGGTTGCAAAAAAAATTAGGTCTTGAATTTTGGCAGGAAAAGCCCAATGTACAGGGACAGAATAGACAATGCCTGTCTCAACAGTAATGCCTGTGAGAGGATCTAGGTATCCTGGTGGACGACTGCTTAAGTATGAGCCAGGAGTATGCTGCAGCTACCAAAAACAGCCAATGCCGTGCTAGGCTCCATTAACAGAGGGAGAGTATTACGATTATGTGAACTGATAGTACTGCACTAGTAAGACCACACTTGGAATACTGCATTCACTTCTACTGCATGCACAGGAGAAAAAAGCCCCCAAAAATTAAAAAAAAAAGGCAGAAAACAAGATGGCGACGCATGCGCAGTGCCGGAAATTCAGCTTCTGTGCATGCGCAGAAGAAGAAAAAAAATCCGGATTTATTTTTTTTCAAAAAAAAGAAATTCCCCAAAAAAGATGGAGCCCACAGAGCAACAGAACCGACTCCGTGACTTCACCAGCTGCCTACTACCTACTCATTAGAACTGGTCCAAACCGGTAGGAACCCACCTCTGGATTAGAGAAGGCACCACCATTTTTTTAATGGAGTTCTGTGATGATCTGGACTCAAGTAGCAAAAGTAATTTGAAGAATATAACACTTTAAACCAGGGATCTCTAACCTTGGAAACTTTAAGACTTGTGGACTTCAACTCCCAGAATTCCTCAGCCAGCAACTCTGGGAGTTGAAGTTCATGAGTCTTAAAGTTGCCAAGGTTGGAGATCCCTGCTCCAGAACAATCCCAATTGGTTCATTAGTTTCCTGGGCTGTCCTATAAGGAGAAGATTTTCTGTGTAACTCTCACCCTTGGGAATATCATCTCTCCGGAGATCAGGCTGACTCCAACCCTGCTGGCTTTTCATAAGGTCTTAAAAGACCAAATTTTATGCCCGAGACTGGGGCTCCAGATGTGCGAAGGAACCCATGTTCTAGTTACAGTACTCTATGTTTGTGATTTTTCTCAATTGCTGCTGTATATGTGTTTGGTTTTATTAACTTTTAATATTGTTAGCTGCCCAAGGGCATTTGTTTGAGATTGGCAGCCAAATGAATTGATTAAATAAATATATATATTTTTCCCTTCCAGTTCACTCTCAATTCCCCAGAACAAGAAATTTACAAGACAAGTTCAAGCTGTTCAGAACAGCTGGCTCCTTTCTAAGGAAGGGTGAGAGAACTGCTGTTGCAAATCTTGAAACTTGAAACATAGAACTGCTGAGAGCAGGACATCTTCCTTTCCCTGTAGTTTGTGAATCACCTTTGTGATTCATTCAATTACCTGGAAAAATCCATTAGCCCCCCTAATCTAAGCACAAATCACTTTGAGTTTAAGGGAATAGTACAGATTTCAGTGGCGGGTTGCTACCAGTTTGCCCTGGATCAGATGAACCGATGGCGGCGGGAGGCTCCGCCCACCCACCGATGTCTGTACACATGTGCAGAAAAGTTGCGCACACGCTTCCCAATAACGAACCTGTAGCAAAGGGAATTGAAACCCACTGCTAATAGATTTTGTGCAAAATACGGGTTGCATCTCTATTTCTCACACTAGAAAATAGACCCCAAATGAACGAAAACCTGGACTGGATTTATTTATTTAACCTGGGCAACAGCACCCTCAGAAATATACAGCAACTACTGATAGTATCAGCTGGTCTGTGTAGCCTCTTCTTGTTTTTTTGTCCCTAGCTTAGTTCCTATTCAGCAGGCTGAGCCGTTCATTCTACCCACACATCATCACAAGATTCGTATTGTCAAGTGGGATGGCTGACCTTCCAGGCATGTTCAAAAGCACCTTTGTGTACGTTCCGCTCGCTTAAAATTGAATGTAAACTTTCTAGGGAAATTTAAAGGAAGAAAAAAAAAAAAAGAAAGAACCATGACCAAATAAAACTGCCCACCTTTTTTGGGAAGGGGATGAATAGAGGCCAAAATGAAGGACAAATCAGCAAGCACTCTTCTATTGTCCGATGAAAGTTTAAAAAAATGTTTTATCAAAAGAGATCTTCTGTTCTATACACAGTCTCTACTCCTATTAACGGAGATCATTTTTGTGAGTGCTGCTGCAAGTCCATTAAAGGAAGCACTTTTTAATGCCAAAATAAAAGGGGAGGGAGAAATCACTTGATGCCATCTACTGTATCTCTTACTACTGACGTTATGCTCCCAATGATTGATGGTGTTGCTCCTGTTTGCGCATTCCCAAGCCAATTCTCCTAACCACCCAACCCACAAAATTTCCGACTAAAGGCCAAACAAATACATTCGCTTTGCCATCCCGCAGGCCCCAAACCTAAAGAAGTTGCATGTCAGAAACAACTCCGGTGTTGGGGAAGTCTGTGTGAATGGTGCAGGCAGGAACTTGTGCCGGGGTTGTGTGAAAGAAGACTTCAAAGAGAACACAAAGTTTTCATTTATTCCGTTAATATCTGTATTTCCTCTGAAGAGCATAGAGTGCTGAACCTTTAGCCCAATTAAGGAGACAGAAGCGTTGGATCAGACCATTCTAGTTCTATATGGGTTAGTCCCAGAAAGGCATTTAGATGTTAATGGAAAAACTCACTCACTGATCGGCGGATGCTGCTGTTAATATGGCACTGCAATATATATCTTACAACATCTTAAATCCCCAAGGACCTGTGTTAAGGTCTACAGTTCGGCATTCAATACCATCATTCCAGAAATCCTTTTCTCTTTAACTGACTCAGCTAGCTGTACCTGACCATACTTGTAGGTGGATCATAAGCTTTCTTAACAGATAGGAAGCAGCAGGTGAAGCTAGGCAAAATCACATCAAATATCTATCCAGGTGTCCCCTAGGGCTGTGTGCTCTCTCCACTTCACTTCTCTCTCTCTCAAAGGATCCCTCTGTTAAAGTACTGGAGATTGCAGGTGATTGCCTTCGATCTGACCTAAGTGTTGCACACAAAATTATCTACTACAATGTCCTACCTGTCAATGACTACTTCAGCTTCAACCGCAACAATACATAAGCACATAATAGATACAAACTTAACATAAATCACTCCAAACTTGATTGCAAAAAAATTGACTTCAGCAACAGAGTGGTCAATGCCTGGAATGCACTACTTGACTCTGTAGTTTCTTCCCCAAACCCCCAAAACGTTAACCTCAGACTGTCTACCGTTGACCTTACCCCATTCCTAAGAGGTCTGTAAGGGTTGTGCATAAGTGCACCAGCCTGCCTACCGTCCCTGTTCTAATGTCCCCATGTATTCATAAAATATCATGCGCTCATAACCATGCTTGTACGTATTATATACTCACAATCATGTTTATTCTTTGTAATCTTATACACACTTGACAAAATAAATAATTAAATAAATAAAAGTCGCCGGTCTCATTTCGGAAGATGATGAGTCTGCAAGAGGTAGATCAACTGGCCCTGTGGACTCGCATACTATGCTAAACCAAAGCAAACTCATATTACTATGTAGCTAAACTAAAACAAGGTGAAGAGGATGAGTTAGTCAATACAACATAGATATTAAGAAATTAATTGAGCCATCTCAGCTGAAAGATGAATAAATCATATTTCTTTCGATTTATATGAGTAACCGAGAGCCCAAAGAGCTAATCTTTATGCTGGCTGTCAATCAGTGGTGGGTTGCTGCCAGTTTGGACTGGTTCTATAGAACTGTTAGCGGAAATTTGACCCTAATCACTGAATTGACAGCGACGGCCAGCTGACCATGCCCCCAAACCAATCCTCCAGCAGGAAATCGTTCCTCCGGGTTGAAATTACCTAAAAAATAACCCTCTGTGCATGCACAAAGCCTCCTGCACATTTCCGATGTGACCCAAACTGATAGGGAAGGTAAGTGGAACCCACCCCTGCTGTCAATGCATTTTATCGTTCAGATATCACTGCATCTGACCAGGAACAAAAATACACATTTTATAGATCCCAGGAGACGGGAGGCGGGAACACAACTCACTCCCATTTCTTGCTTCGGCATTTTCACGCTGTCTATCGGAAGGTGGCTTTGCACGCAAGGACAGGATCCCAAAAGACTACAGCGAAACGCAACAACTCTGCTTCCAAAGACACAATAGCAGTGTTGTTTCCCTGCCAGTCCCGCGTGGGGGGTTGGGTGGGGGGAGGCTTCATCCCTCCTCCTGAATTGTCCTGTGCCACAGTTATTCACACATCTTGAATTTACATTCCACCAAAGAAGGGAGACTTGGCAGGAATCAGAGACAAGCCTAACAATGGGCTAAATTTAGAGAGTGTGGCTAACAGGGAAGAGAATAGAGGCCCACCGTTGCAGGATGCATCTGTCTAGGTCTCCGCTTCTTCTTAGCAGGAGGGATTCCTTTTGCCCTGTTTCTTTTTTAGCTAAGAGAATCAGTGCAAAGAAGAAAAAGCACTTATACACACACCCAAACACAAGCACACACACACACACACACACACACTCTTTTAGTTCCACCACCACCAAAAAAAACCCTTTCATCTGAGCCAGACACATGCATGACTTAGTAATTACCGTATTTTTCAGAATATAAGACGCACCTTAGTTTTTTTTGGGAGGAAAATAGGGGGGGGGGAAATCTGCCTACCATGTATTCATCTGGCTAACGTCCTTAGTCTGGTCAGCTTCAGCACATTATTTTATTATTGTTATTTTCAGTTAGGGCTGAAAAAGGGCTTCTAAAGCACAGCTGATAGAGAGAAGCAATGAAAAAAGCCTGCAAAGACTTAGGGCTGGAAAAAAAGCTTCTTTGGAGGGAGTAGCAATGAAAAAAGATCTGCAAAGATCACTCTTCTTTAAAAAAAAAAAGTTTATTAAAGTTTTTTTTAATCAATATGCAAAAACTTACAAACAATAAAGAAAAGACAAATATAAACCAAAGTACAAAAACAACGATCTATATACATATACTGTCTTTTACAGCTTTTCTTAAACGGTTTTACTATTATTTACAGATTTTCTTTTGTCTCTCTGTTTCATTTATACCTATTCCTATATTCTTCAGACTTATATCCTTATTCCTTATTTTCGGTGGCCTTTGACCGTAAATCCTGAGGTTTGGTCCACTGCTTCCTTGCTCACCTTGGTAGCTTTTCATGGTGTTTTATACTACGTGTTGTAATGTTTGATGGCTGTTTTTTTTTGGTTTTTTTTTAGTACGGTACTGCAGATTAAAGTAGCCGCGGGCATCACGAATTTATCCTGGCAGCAGTTCAAGAATCAGCAATCTAATCTTACAGCTAGGACACCCTTTTCTTTTTTTGGGGGGGGGGAGAGAAATAATGACCCAACATCAAACAGCTTGAGCTCCGTCGCTACTAATATTTTAAATGTGTGAGAGGGAGAGATTGAGGGTAGAACAGCGCAAGGAAACAGCCAAATGGATAATTAGCTGGTTGGATCATTGGCGGCTGAGCCTCCTCATATCTGGAATGAAAACTCTTCTGGAATACAGGTAGACTCACAACAGTTTGTTTAGTGACCGTTCAAAGTTACAACAGCACTGAAAAAAGGGTCCCTTCAAGGTTCCTTCCTTCCTTTCCTTCCTTTCCTTCCTTCCTTCCTTCCTTTTATGCACTTCCTCCCCCTTCTTCTTCTTCTTCTTCTTCTTCTTCTTCTTCTTCTTCTTCTTCTTCTTCTTCTTCTTCTTCTTCTT
>JANHFT010004586.1:0-24482 GCA_032467955.1 Pseudoxenodon macrops | reverse complement strand
AATGAAATACAAGGTGGGGTAAGATAATGTGAAAAAATTATATTATGATATGTAAAATGTTATATATATGGAAATGATATGTTAAAATTACTGTTATGAAAAATAAAAACTGTTTTCCCAAAAAAAAAAATAATCCAGAAAATTACATTGATGCACCATCTTTCCTGTAGGATTACACTTATCCTTGTTTTTGCCTTAGTAAGGAATGCTAAGTTATAAATACTGGTCTGAAGTTTCCCACTGAGTTCATAGTTGAATGTGCGCTTCAACTGTGTCTTTCTCATCCTGGATTAACCCTTTGAAGTTGGTACCACCTTCTTATTTTTTTTAAACAAAAGTGAATAGTCAATGGACATTCAACTCTTGTATAAAGGTGTGCTTGAGGTGAACTTGAGACTCAAGTTTATAGCCCCTGGGGTTTTCTAATGGTCTCCCACCCAATCAAAAATCTGATACATTCACACAGAGGTGGGTGAGACCAGAGGTTCTGAATGTTCTTACTGTTGGTTCACCTAAGGTTGCGCCTCGAGCACGCATGCAAAATGAGCGAGCACATGTGCACACAGCAGTCAAAAACTAGCTTCTGCGCACACGCAGAAGCAAAAACCCAAGATGGCAGCGCCCACGGAGACACTGACATAACCAGTTCCATGACATCATCACAGAGTTACTACTGGTTCTATATGGATCGGTAGGAACCCACCTCTGCATTCACAGCTTTGGAGCTTTATGCAGACACCCTCCGATTTCTCCTTTGTTCCGCAAGTAAGAATGAAAAACAAGCAGGTGAGTGCAGAATGAGCTCTAAACTTTTCTTAATGTGAGGGAGAAATCAAGCCATGTCACTTAGCTCCTACAAACAACAATGGCCTTCGGCAATGTCATCACATTGTCTTCCAGAAAGCTAACAAAGATGGCACTAACCACACCCCAGGGGGAATTATGTTCCAGAGGGAGGGAGCCACAGCAGGAATGAGTTGTGAATCATTTTGCTGTCAGTTCACTCAGGGCAGAAGCAAAATCCAAAATGGCGGCACCCACAGAGACACCGAAGGAACCGGTTCCGTGATGTCATCGTCGAGTTACTACTGGTTCTAAAGAACCAGTTAGAAACAAACCTCTGAGCCACAGCAGAAAAGGCACACTACCCAGGTCCCTCCTGATGGAGATGGGCAACTATCTTCATGGAAGGTCACCTGTTTGATCCCAATCAGAGGCACGAGAAGGAGCACATTTCTCTGAGGAGTATATGAAATAGTAAACAGGAAAGGATTAACCTCCTTGCTTTATTAGCCAAGAAAAAAAACTAGTGGTTTATAAATGGAAGAAAGTTAGTGCTAAGCCTTTAACAGCTGCTGACAATAAAAAATTAGGTTTATTTAACCTCTTTTATTGAAAGGAATAAGGAATTAACTTATAGAAATCTTGGCAGCTGGGCATGTTTGCTTCAGCAATTAATTTACCTCTCAATTCATTGGGGGGAATTTTCTTAATCCTCTTACTAAACCACCCATTGATCTGTTAGGGAAGTGGCTACCCATGTTGCTGAATAAAAAGGAACCGTATGTGAGCTTTCTTGCTTGTAATAGTTTGCAAGCTACTACATTTTTCCCCCCTTAGGTTCCAAGAAACCCATTAAAGACAGGGGCTGAATATTTCCTCCAAGACTTGCTCTGTGTAATAAGTATATATGTGAGAATAAGATGATCTATCATAAGTATTTCACATTCACTTCCTCCATCTTTCAAACTTTACCTGCCTAATATCTTTCTTGTGTCTAGTCAGGTGACTAAAAGGCACGGGAAGATCCCCTGAAGCAGTCTTCAAGATGAACTTTGATGGAGTGAAGAAAAAATCTTCAGATTTCTCTTCTTTCCAGCTGCTCTTAAGGAATAATAATAATAATACTGATTACCTCAGTGCATGGAGTCCTTGGTGCTCTCTGAGCTTGGTTGTTTTCTTGCAGACATCTCATTACCTGACTAGGTAATATCATTAATACTAGAAGGGTGTGGGGTTGCTCTTTGTTTACATACAAGTGGATTACCCTATCAGTGTTGGTGGGAGTGGTCTTGGTGATTAGGCTGTGGTTTACTGTTTGATTGTTGCCTATGTTGGTAGTTTCTTGATTGGCATGTTCTTAAGAGTTTGGTTGTTGGTCAAGTATTAATGTTGGTGTTAATCACTGGTAATTATCTGGGTGTTAATTGCTGGCGATAAGGTCTTTTGGTCTTTTGTGTTATCTCTTTTGAATGGCATGTAGATGTTGTTTACCTCTATGAGCCTGTTGATGGCCAATTTGTCTGGCTTCCAGGAATTCTCTAGCATTTTTGGACTTAGCTTGGTCTAGGATGATCCAATGTCCCTAGATGTCTCAGTGCCATGACCATTCATCAAAGTCTGGTCAGAGGTGGGATTCAGCAAGTTCTAACCAGTTCTGGAGAACTGGTAGCGGAAATTTTGAGTAGTTCGGAGAACTGGTAAATGCCACCTCTGATTGGCCTCACCTCCATCTATTTTCTGCCTCAGGAGTCCCAGCTGATCGGGAGGAAATGCAGGTTTTACAGTATCCTTCCCCTGCCACACCCACCAAGCCAAGCCCACCAAGCCACGCGCACAGAACCAGTAGTAAAAAATGTTGAATCTCGCCACTGAGTCTGCTCCATCTGATCAAGATCTGCTTTCCTGTGGGCAAAGGACATTTCCAAATGTTCTTTGCCCACAGAATGTACAAGAATTTTATCAGGAAAAACATGTTCGGGACTTCACTATCTCTTCATAATTTGGAACACCTTGTTCATGCATACGTTGCAGTTTTCTTCCCTTACATAACCTTTTAACCCTTTATTTTCTCACGGTTAATTTATTCTATAAGCCAAGCTCATGAAATGTTAATGCTTTATCAA
This sequence comes from Pseudoxenodon macrops, assembly GCA_032467955.1. Classification (NCBI taxonomy): domain Eukaryota; kingdom Metazoa; phylum Chordata; class Lepidosauria; order Squamata; family Pseudoxenodontidae; genus Pseudoxenodon; species Pseudoxenodon macrops. Next base: position 21,576 of record JANHFT010004586.1, on the reverse strand, counting down.
CATTAGAACTGATATCAAACTTTCTCAGTTTTCATCCCCTTTTCTCATAGTTCAGGAAGACAAAGACAAAGCATCAGAGTTCAGGGGGATTCAGCACGATTTCTTTTTCAAGGGGGATGAATTTCCAAGAAATACAGATTCCTGATGTGCTACAAAACTATTCACATCTTTGAGAGTCATTTTTATTTCCAGAGAACTCCAAGGAGTATTTTTCAGAAATAAAAATGAACCATGAACTGCTTATCCCAGAGGGGGGGGGGAGGAATAATAGAAAAGTAACCAAGAATTTGTTTAACAGATTAACAGAGTGGGAAGGGACCTTGCGGGTCATCTAGTCCAACCCCCTACCCAAGCAGGAGACCCTACATCTGCCTCTACCTAGGATCGAATTCATAATTGTTGGACAGGACCTGAGCGGACCCCAAGAGACTTTGCTGTTATCTTACAGCTCATCTCAGACCCTATAAAACAAGGGTCTTATCTCACATAGCTACGTGATTCAGGAGGGCCAAGGTGGCATTGTGGGTGCTTGTGGATTCAGCCATCCTAACCCCCCCGTGACCACCAATTCTTCTCCCCAGCTCCACCACTTATTTTGAAGTCAACTCCTGCATTTAAGCTGATGCATCTTCTCAGAACATCAGGCAGCCTTCCAAGCAATTGTGTTGGTGTGCTAGGCCTCGAAGTGCTTAATCATGGCGGGTTGCATAAACCACAATGATTGTGTCTGCAGATGGTACTAAGCCTGGCCAAATAATAATTACATTTGGCTTAGTGTATTAGCTGGATGCAGAAACTGTGTATTATTCCGTGGATATATGTAGGTCTGGCTAACGTGTGAATCCTGACCCGTTTCACCAAAGGACAGCAAAGTTGTATCTATTTCTTCTTCTCTGGATCACTTGTGTTCCTCATGCTCTGTTGAGTGAGTACAGAGACACTTCCGACAAGGACAAGAGATAAGCGGAGACACATTTGTCCTCTCTCCTCATGTGGTAGAAAATGACACGAAGGTCCATCTTGTGAGATGTTCACCTGACAGAATCCTCCTTGATCCAAGATGCAACCCAAGAACTGACCTTAGAACATCTTCCCTGAGCTTTAGATCAGGGGTCTCCAACCTTAGCAACTTTAAGCTTTGCTGGCTGGGGAATTCTGGGAGTTGAGGTCCTCCAGGTTTAAAGTTGCTGGCTGGGGAATTCTGGGAGTTGAAGTCCTCCAGGCTTAAAGTTGCTGGCTGGGGGGAATTCTGGGAGTTGAAGTCCTCCAGGTTTAAAGTTGCCAGGATAGGAGACCCCTGCTTTAGATGACCCCCCCCCCAACCTCATTGGCCATTCAGAAGGCCTTAAAAACCTGGTTCTTTCCTGTGGCTTTAGGGAAGAAGAATCCAGTTTGCGTATTCCTTTTCTCAGGATTGAAGGTGGTTATTTATTTCGACTGCTCTAAATTTTACAGGCGTGGTTTTTTCTGCTTTTGTTGTGCTAGAGCTGTTTGAGTAGAAGGAGCAGATACGTATACTAGTGGCATAATAAATACACGAGTCGGTTGCCTAAATGTAATTAGACAGTTCTATCTAACCATATTACAGTACTTGCTGACAGCACAAATCCATTTTGGCTAAAAAAAAAAATCTTTATCTGGGTTGAAATCAGGACTATTTATATAAATATATAGAAAGGAAAAAAGCTGCAAACACACATTACAAAGCAGCAAACTTAGAGCAGCAAACTAGAAGCACCTGAAGATGGCAGATGAGATTTTGCCGAAACGTTGTACTCATAACACCTTTAAGTCTGCATGGGAAAGAACCGTGTACATATATATATATATAGGTATTTTGTTGTTTGGGTTCTTTCCCGTGTAGACTTAAAGGTGTTATGAGTACAACGCTCCTTTGCTCTTTTGCTCCTTTGCTCTTACTGTGGAATAAAGTTTCAGAGCCTGATAAATCTGTACAGGAACTCTTAGCAAAGGATAAATAAGAGTGTCTTTCAGCCCGATTAACATTAGTTCCGAGTCCTTTTTCCAGACTGAGAATTTAGCAGGCGAGTCCTTGGCTTGGCACCGCTTCTCAAATTTGGCACTGTGTTTTGCAGTTCATTAGCAGAAAGATCTCCCCTGCCTTTATGAGATGTCCTTCCCTGTGTTCTCCTGCCTCTCCAGCCTCCCCCTCTTCTCCACCCCGTGACTCCTGTTGACTATAAAACAAGCCCCAATAATGCTGAGTCATTGCAACGAGAGAGAACAGTGGCTGGATCAAACAGATGGTGCCGGCTAAGGAATTTGGCTTTGGTCTGCTTCTTCTTCTTTTTCCTTAATGTATATTTATTCTAAATGTTCAGCTCTCATTCAATGACATTTTTAATATTTTTAATCATTTACACTGAGCGATCTTGAATGCATGACTAACAATACTGGCAATTAGCAACTTAGTCTTGAAAGGTAATTTTCTGAAAAGCCAAGGCAAGGCTGAATTGTAAATCAAGACATTTCCCAGGGGCTATTTTGCTGGTATGTTTTGAGTTTAAAATGTAGAGATACTGAAATCATACTATTCATAAATAAATGCAGCTTTAGAGGTTTGTGCTTTTAATGATTGATAATTGAAAACATGAATACCTTAAAATCCAATGCAATAATGACAGGTAATTTAAAAAAAATTCCAATAAAGAGAACATTTTCTGTGAAAGAGAATTCTGTTGAAATGCATAGTTTTAAGATTCGCATCCAAAATCCAGACAAATTATTGAGAATAGTACACTGCAGAAAAAAGGATTTAATACGATGTCATACTGCCAGCCCATGTAGTTTAGCATTGCGTTTCTGAGAAGATTTGCAACATCTTATACATAAACCTTTTTCCTTCCTGCTGCTGCCAATGATGTGTGTGTGTATATACACACACACATATACATACATACATACTGTAGAAAAAGCGTTAGGAAATTATTTAAGGCTCATTATGTAATTTTAGCCCGCAGAAGCAGTTTCCAAATTATGGGAAGCAAAGTGCCATTCTATTTTGCTTTGGTCATACTGCATCCTAAGCATTGTGTGCTATTCTGGGTAGCCCACTTTAAGGATTCAAATATAATGGATAAGATTCAGAGAAATACAGTGATGACGATAAGGAGACTAGAAACAAAGGTGCTTTTTCAAGAGGCAACTGGGCTTTGTTTTTTCCTTGAAGACGTTTCGCTTCTCATTCAAGAAGCTTCTTCAGTTCGAAGTGAAACATCTTCAAGGGGGGAAAAAAATCAAAGGGAGTCCAGTTGCCTCTTGGAGAAAACACTTTTCGGACAACCATGACCCGGATGACAGAGAATTTCCATAGACATTTAAAAACAAAGTTGTATGAAGAGAGATTGAAAGTAGCTGGGCAGAGGGGGGAGATTTAGCATTTTCAGAGGCCCAAGTGGCTGGTACAGAAAAGGTCAAGATTTCTCTATCATCCCACAGGCCAGGTTACAGAATAATGGATTTAAATGACAAGAAGGAAGTTTCTGATTAAATGTGAGGAGAAATCTTCTACATTAAGAGCAACAGAATCATTGGCTCAAAGAGGTGGTGGGCTCCATTTTGCTATAGATATCTAAGCAGAGGCTGGAGAGAGAGCTCTTAGGAATATTTGAATCCCTGCACCGGACAAGGGATTCAATTTAATGGCTTAAATGACTTTCATCCCTAAAGTTGTATCAGTGAGCCTTGGATTTATGTATTAAAACACCTGGTTTATTGCAAAACAGTAAATCCTCTGACAATCGGATTATAATCTGAAAACAGAGTATGGAAATACACTTATCATTTTGTCTAATGCACCAAATTCAGTTATAGAACAGGTGTATATGGCTCATGAGCAATAACCGTGAGAGGGATCTAGGAGTCTTAGTGGACAACTACTTAAATATGAGCCAGCTGTGTAGCACAGCTGCCAAAGTCATGTAAGTGTTAGTACCACTTTCAAATGCCTTGGTAAGACTACACTTGGAATACTGCGTCCAGTTTTGATCACTATGATACAAAAAATGTTGAGACTCTGGAAAGAGTATAGTGCCAAAAAAGGAGATTAGCGGGTTGGAGGCTAAAACATACTTTGGATGGTTACAGAAATGGAGTCTGTCTAGTCTAACAGAGAAAAGGATTAGTGTGACACAATAGTAGCCTTCCAATATTTGAAGAGCTGTTACAGAGAAGAGGGGTCAACCTGTTCTCTAAAACACCTAAGGGCAGAACAAGAAGTAACAGATGGAAACTTATCGAGGAGAGATCCAATCTAGAACTAGGGAGAAATTTCTTGACAGTGAGAACAATTAATCAGTGGAACTGATTAATGGTGGAACTGCCTCAGGAAGTTGTGAGTGCTCATCATGGAGGTTTTTAAGAAAAAACTGGACAACCACTTGTCCAAAATGGTATAGGGTCTCCTACTGGAGCAGGAAGTTGGGCTAGAATTCCAAGGTCCCATTGCATTATGTTAATCTGTATTCTCTAAGGGAGAAACTCCAAGGGAGTTATAATAAACTAACATACTAGCCAGTATCCTCTCTTACTAATTAAAAAAGGAGATGGCAGAACCTATGAAAGGTACAATAGTATCAGGATAAATATGATATCCTGCAGACAGCCATGGGTGACAATCTTTATTGGCACCCAATCTTCCCCCACTCCAATTTTTACTAATCATTTTGGCAATTTATGAGATGTAGGCTTTTGAAGGTGATGGCATTTGATGGTAGAAAAGTTCAATTCCTATTATCTTGCTCTCTAGGGCATTTCATCTACTCTCCAGGATCTCTCCATGGTACTGAAAAACACTGAAGCTTTCTTGCTGTCTTCTATTGGTCCATCTAGAGCCTAGATTCTAGACTCATATCTGTTTTGGGTCTTTGGGTACATTTAGAATTTTTGAGATTATGAAGCCGTAAAAAAAACATCATAGTGAGCGAAATGAATAAAAAAACATCCATTTAACAGAAGGCAAACTGGTGAGGCCATTCCCCGTTTAGGTTTTGCCTAAATGTCTCTGGTTTTACATAAGGCCAAGGGACATCTTTGAAAATAGAAATTATGGTTGAGAATGGTACTGTTCATCTATTTTTAACTAGAACGACCTTTAAAAAAATGATGGATTGAGTCTGATACGAAACCTAAAGAGGTTTCATGGAGCATAATGTTGTTCAGAGATGCCACCCTGGGGGATTAGTATTTACTCTCATAATGTCTACTCTGACTGACAATAGCTAATTCTCAATAACAGATTTTTCATATCCTTTCTCCTTTGAATCTTTTTTGGAGACTGGGCATGGGACCAAGGTCCAGACACTCTTTATACTTAAGAATTGAAAGCAACTCAAGATTATTTTCCTGGTTGAACTTCCACCCAACATTGGCATGTCTAGGGCTCCACTGCAATCCAGGAGACAGGCTCATTTCCTAGACTCAGAACATACTTTTCACATAAATTTGTGCAATTTCAGTTCTGAAAAAGAAATAGTCCAAGTAGAAGTTATAAAACTCAAGACATAATCTGCTATTATAGCTAGGTCAGGTATCAGCAACCTGTGGCTCTGGAGCCGCATGTGGCTCTTTCATCCCTCTGCTACGGCTCCCTATCGCTCAAAATAGGCATCACAACTGGCAATGTGCGACACCTGCCGGCACATGATTTATTGAGCTTTTTGATCCCCGGTAGGCCAACCATGGATAGATCCAAGAAAAGTTTCAGAAATAAACAGAATGTTTAATTCAACTACATATGCTAATTTTATGTCCGCTCAAGAAATAGCCACGGGAAGGATTATGTGGCTCCCAGTGTTTTCTTTTCTGTGGGAAACTGGTCCAAATGGCTTTTTGAGTGTCCCCTGAGCTAAGTTATACAGGAGTTTGTTTTCATTACTTCCTGTCATTACCTGGAAACACATAACTCAAAAGCAGTTGTGTTCATTTCCTTTCTCACATCCACATTTATTAGATATGCTAACCTTGGCAACTCTGTAAGTTATATAGACACGCCTGCATAAAGTCTGTTTCCCTTAATATTATAGGACACCATCATTAGACCTTCTTTGTCATGATAGGCAACCAGAGACCACTTATTCTGGAAACAGTTAATATGACCTTGTACTTTTCTTCTTCCACTCATTTCCATTATGTAGTAGGGTAGTACATTTGAGTATGTAAGAATTACAGTAGGAACAACGAGGTGATTATTGGGGAAATTGAAGTTCATCATGTAATACTTTATGAGTGAAGAATACCTTCTTTCGTGAAGAAGTAGACATGTAACCCTTATCCTGTATATCTTCTGCAATTACACAGACCATTCAACAGAGAAAACCGATATGTTCCCTGATTCATGCGTAGGAGTAAATGGAAATATACCAATTCTTTCATTACAGAGAAAGAAGAACAAGCCATTTATACAAGTTAAGCCATAGAACAGTTAAATCAAATCTGAGAGATATGGGAAAATATTTACAAATGTATACACAGCAAGAAAAACAATTTTAAAAAGTTTTTTTTCCCCCACCCAATGGTGGGCAAAAAGTGATCTCCCTCTCACCCCATACATTTCCACACCAATTAGCTGTTGGTAATAAAATAACAATTTTCAACCTCTGAAGGCTTTCAATTTCTTTTTCAGTAAATCCAGCTTCTGGATTATCATCTTGGAGTACAACTCTGTCGTTTTGGCATTTCCTCTCTAGAACAAAAGCTTTCCCAGCAAGCAGGGTCTTCTGGTGTAAGAGGAACAGCAGAGGCAACTAAATCACTGAAAGTCAGTATTGTAAATGCAGGCTTATTGCTGGGAATCATCTAAAAGAAGGGAAAAAATAGAATTAAGATTTTTCTGGTTGAGAAGCAAGGCTGGGATTATTCGTCCTAAAAAAATACAAGTGTTTTTTTTTTTTACATACGTGAAATGAAAGACAAAGGAAAAAAAATAGTTTTCAGCTCAACCAGTATGTTCAAATTGGATACAGAACCTAAAAAACCCAAGATGTACACGCTCATCTCACTAGAAATAGTGATCATAGTGCTATCAAGTTTAATTTATAAGTAGGCTGGAAATTGTTCAACAATTCCAAAGCAGTCACATCTGACTTCAATGCTGTAAAAAAAAAAACTGTTAAAAAAAGAAGTTAAGTGGAAAATAAAAAAAAGTCAAATGTCCCTACATTACTTGGGGACTAGTCATCAACACACTGATAGTAATTGAGTTAGAATGTGCATCATAGATCAAGAAAGGTACTATCCAAGTGCAAGAATTTATTATGATTAATGAGCACTGTCAAGAAAACGATTATAAAAATAGTAGTCCTTTAAAGAAATGGAAATATTCTCCAAATGAGAAAAATGGATCACAAGCATTCAGAAAATAAATGCCAAGAAGCAAATAAATAGAGATGGGAATCCTCCCCTCCCCCTTTAAAACAGGGACTGTAATTTATTTTCTGCGGTGCTTAGAAGCTTGCGGATGATGTTATCTGAAGCTGGCAATAACAGCAAGTTGATTATGTCCCATCAAGATGGTATTGATTCTTAATGACCACATGGATTTCTTCCAGGTGGATCTGTTCCTCCACCTGGTCCTTCAGGTTTCCCAATAACTGCTATAATTGGAGTCAATACACTTTGCTGCTGGTCATCCTCTTCGCTTTCCTTTCACTTTTTTACAACGGTATGAACTTCCACCGAGAACTAGATTTTCCCCTTAACGTGTCTGAAGTGTGATCATTTGAGCCTCGTAATATGTACCCTGAGTGAGAACTCTGAGTCGATGTGTTCAACGATCCATTTGTTTGCTTGGCTATCCATGACATTTTTCAAGTCTTTTCAGATCCCAAGGTTCAAAAGTGTCAATACTCTTATTCTATCCTGGTTCTTCGAAATCCAACTTTTGCTTCTGTAAAGTGCCACAGGGAATACCATGGTTTGCACAGTTCTGCTTTTTGATCAGCAATCTTCGTGGCTGCTCTACTGTCTAGTGTCCTGTGGTAAATATATTACATTTTTACTATTGGTTGATGATCCTAAAAGATAGCAGCTACCTATCTTTTCAGTATCTTCATTGTTAGTTCTAAAGCTGGTTATATCTTTTATTATTGGTTTGGTCTTCTTCATTTTAGTCCCAGTTGCTCTTTGTGGGCCTTGAGCTTGCACATGCTTTGGACTTTTGGGCTATCAGAGTTAGTATCATCATCAGAGCATATTATTGATATTTCTTCTTCTGGCTTTTAAATTACATCAATCTTCTTTCAGTTCAGATCCCTCAATGTATAATGCTGCATGTAATTTGAATAAATAATAGTTACGGGGAGAGTATACAATCCTGTCTCACTCCTTTGCCAACCTAGATGCAGTCTTCTCCATTAGTCCATCATGTGAGGTCCATAATGTGATTTTCTGCCTGCAATATATGTTTTGCATAAGAATAAAGATATGTTCTGAGTTTCTCATTTTCTAAGTGCATTGCTCATAATCCACACAATCAAAGTCTTTTCTATAGTCAACAAAGCACATACTGTTTTTGTTATTTCTGGCGTTCTCACTTATCCAGAAAAAAATGCCTTGTGTTCTTTGGCCTTTCTAAAGGGTTATTTTGCTAGCGTGCAAAATTAAGGATATTGTATGATAGTTTGCATACTCTGTTACCTTTTCTTTAGTACTGGAATGTAGACTGGCCTCTCCTAATCACCTGACCACTGTGTCATTATCCAAGTTTGCGGTTAAAACCTTTACTGATTTCTCTTCTATTGCTAATCATAGTTTTGTAGATATTATATCGATTTTTGTAGCTTCCAGCTTGGTAATGACTAGAGGACTTAACTAACTTAGTCTAGTTTTTTTAAGTAGGGTGTATCTTCTATGGCATTGTGGATGTTGATTCTGTATATTTACTCTGTGGAATTTCAACACATTCCTTTCATTTTTCTTGTGAGTTATTATCTGTTGATGGGCATCCTTCAGCTTACCAGTTTGAGACTGGACCCCGCTTCCTAGCTTAAAGACCTTTTGGGAAACTGTCCTTGTTTTTCCTCTGTTACCAACTTTGAGGTCTTTGCAGATTTGTTGTAATACTGCTTCTTTGCAGCTCTCTGAAATAATTTGTCAAATTTGTTCCCGAGATCTTTGGCCTTTTTTTGGCTTCTCTTCTTGGCAATTTCCACCCTCTATTCTGTCATTTGACATTTGATTCCCTTTTGTTTCTTGGTCTTTTGCAGTTTCTTTGTACATCCATCTTTAATAATTTCTTTGATTTCCCTCCATAATTCCTCTGGTTCCCTGTCAGGCTCTCAAAACCAACAAAAACACATTGAAACTCTTCTGAGGCAGTTTCCTTTATTGCACCTTCCACATACGACATAAATCTTGCCATTAAAATAGATTATTTTGCACCATTAAACCTATACTCTCGGAAATACGAAGGAGGACCATCCTCTCCTGCACAAAATATCTAAACTGGGTTGTCTTTTGCTCCTCTGGCAGGCACTCCCCTCCTTTCTGGGAATCTGGACAACATTCTTTCATAGTATAAGAGCAATACAGGACTTAAGAGCATATTTATTTGTTTGTTTGTTTATTTATTAGATTTATGTAGCCATCCAGAGTGGTACAGTGGCCTAGAGGCGAGCAGTGCTTGCCTCACAATCAGGAAGCTGTGAGTTCGATCCTAGGTAGAGGCAGAGATTTCTCTCTCTGGGCACAGTGAGAATATATCTGCTGAAACAATCTCTGCATTGGCAACAGAAAGGGCATCCAGCCAGTAAACACTCAGCTCCATTCAGTTGCCCAAGATGCCACCCCCGCAAGGGATTACGGGGTCTTTAAAAGAAGATGATGGTTTATATAGTCATCCATCTTAAGCTACTCTGGGTAGTTCACAACAACCAAATCCTGATGTACTCCTTGAAAGTGTTGTGTACGTGCGCAGGATCATATTTTGGAAACTGGTTGGCTTTCTGTTTCTCCTTAGCTTAACTTGGAACTTGCAAGTAAGTAGACCATGATCTGTTCGATAGTTCCCTTCTGTGAGTTCTTCTACCTCTTTCTACCAATAATGTATTCGTTTTTATTTCTGCATAACTCCGTCTGGTAATGTCCGTGTGTGTAATGTCACTATGGTTATTTAAAGCAAAGGCATAGCAGCAGAAGGAATGAGATAATAATTCAGCCTTTCTTCCCCCTGGTTTTTTTACCTCTTCTTTTTGTAAAGGAAAAGGATGGTAGTGGGAGTTCCATTTCCCTCAAAGCCTCCAAATCAGCTGAAAGTTGTGTCACCCAATTGGCAGATTTTCCATCTGGTTTGGGGAGTTTGGGCGTTTTAAGGGATGCAATGGAATTAGTTTTCCTCAAAGTGGCTGCCTCCATTTCCACTTTCATGTGAAAAACAAGAGAAAAACTGCAGTGCTGAAAATAATTTGTTTTTGAGCTTCAACTGAAGAAACTCCATGTTTTGGAGGGGGTTGCAAATACAGAGCTGTAGGAAGCAGTAGGCCTATGTATTAAAAATGCAAGTTTTTAAAATAACAAAGAGCATAAATTTGTACACACACACACAAAACATGATGTACTCATCATGTTATTCCCTTTCAAGATAAGTAATGTTACTCAGGGCACAGAAAAGATGTAAAAAAAAGAAGAAAGAAATTCGTGAGATTAATAATAGAAAAGAAAACATAGCCAGAATTAATTTATTCTTGTTTTTAAAAATCCAACATATGAAATTGCTGACAAAATACTTAATTTGTATGTAAAATCTTTAAGGTTGGATCTTCTCCAGAGTCACTTTTTGTGAAATAGGCAGTCAAATATAAATTTGATAAATAGATAAGAGAAATAAATAAAATTCAGCTCTGTATCAGTTGATAAAAGCTGCCAATGTAACACTTTTTAAAACTAAGGCTTTAGTAAAGATTCAGGGGAATATAAATGAGGGACATGAGCTCAAAGAATATTTATAGGAAAACATTGTTCAAGATAGAATCCTCAAGTTTAAGGATAAATATTGCTGAAGAATTTGGCATGACTTTTAAATGGTCATTTTATTTTAATATTATAGATATTTTGAGACAAATAAACTGGCTGGAATTAGTCTGTGTCTCTTTAGGGGATTGTTCAGCCTCTGTCAGCTCCAACACTGTTGACACAAATCTTTTAGGGAACATCTAGCTTTGGAATTGCTTCAGAAGAGAAATCTATTTCTATCACATTGAATTGTTGGGAAGTGCCAATTGTTAGAAGTCTTAATTGCATCTCTGAGCAGGTTACTTTTCTCCAAGTAATCAAATTTCATTTGTTCCTAGTAAGATTGCTGAAATGCTAATGATTGCCATGCCTTGCAGAATTATCTGGTACCTTCATTATGCTATGGTTTTAGGCATTTCTGTATATTTTTAAAATATTTGATATATTGTAGAAACCCTTTTGTTCAAATATTGGTCTTGGTGGATGGATGGATGGATAGAGAGATATAAATAAATAAATAAATATTTGTTAGTTGTTTTGTAGTACAGCAACTTCTTTCTGAGGTAAACCATGCTCAAGCACAACATGATCAACAGATATTTAACAGGAGCAAAATTTTAAAACTTCAGCTGACAATGAAAACCGAAACCCTACCACCACAGACACACACATTTTCTCATATAGCAGAAAGTATCAAATTTCAGCCAATATTAATGTCAAGTATATTATGAAAAATTAAGGATAATTTGCAGAATAATTTACCCCAGAGTGGTACTTTCCAAACTCTCCTGATTTTCCAAGAGCAACTGCAATATGGTGGCAATCATCTAACCGGGTCTCCTGAGTAACAAATAAAGCAGAAGTAAGATTTGGTATGACTTACATGCTTCAGGAAGGGGTCAAGGACAACTCGCCATGGGATAACGTGTCATGGCCAACTCACCGCAGGAAAACGCAATGCTGAATAAATAGTTTCATTCAGTTACTTTTATTATTGGTAACCAGGTTTTCATCAAAATTATTGTAACTCTTGTATTTCTGAATTAGCTTTATTTATTTTATTATTATTGACCATGGTTCCATCAAAATTAATTGAACTTTTGTATTTGTTGAATTACCCCGTAGCAAATTGTCCTGCAATGTGTTAGCCACAGTGAGTTGCCCATCACGAGTTGTGCCATTCCACCAGGAAGGTTGGTGACAATACAGTCTAAGCTAGCCTTTCTCAACTAAATACTTGTTTGTACTTTCTCCCTTTTCTCATTTAACAAGTAAAACCACAAAACTTTGTGATTCTGATGACACCAATCAAAGAACAGTATGGATGGTAAAGTTGTAGTCCAATTTCTTTCTTGATCATTATTTAAACTACAATATGACATTTGTTTCATCTTTAAATTTCATGTTTCAAAACAGGAACTGAATTCCATCACCTAGGAGTTAAAAGGGCATTTTTCAAAGATTTCCACATTACTCCATTAAAAAAAAAATGTAATGAATCTGAAGTGGTTGTCATAGCCTCGTGCAGATTACAGACATGAGAAGCTTAAAAAATGCTTCAATTAAAGATGAGTAATAGGAATTGTGGCAGTTATTTATTTTTGTTTGTCTTGGGAAAATGCTACATTTCATTAGGAAAGGCCATTCTTCAATCCAATCATTACATCAGCATGCCAAAAGTTATTGGACAAAACTCAGATAGTAACTTCATACTTCCAACTCAGTCATTTATAGCTGAGGCTAAAAATACGTTGCTGCTAAAGTTATAGGAGAAAGTGAGAGAGGAGGAAAGATTTTAGCTGATGAGGAGGTAGACAGTAATAATGCTAGAGACAGTATCATTTATTTCAATGCAAACCTATTATGTTTCAGTTCAATATGTATGATGGATCTAGGGAATAGCTTGTAAATTAAAATCATACCTCAAATGTCCACTCCTTTTCTTCTTCACCATCCAGGAGTACAATAGTTTCACTGTATGTTTTTCCTACTTCCAGCTCCACTGGGGACACATTAAACTCTATCCTTTGAAGGTCAAATCCTATTCCAACACCAATGGCTTTTACAAAGCTCTCTTTTAATGCCTGAAGTTTGACATTCAAACACAAGAGGTTATTGGGTGCACAGTATAGGTTTGTAAATCATTCTGAATCATTTCTAGACATTAAATTACCCCCTCTAAACCAGTCATGCAAGATACGATTCCTAATAAATTACATTTATTTAGTAATTATATGTACACAATTTTGAAATTAGTTGAAGAACAGCTTTAATTATTAAATCGGAACTACCACTAGAGCTCCTGACACTTTCCACTTGTGAATCCATCAAAGCTGGCTTGAATTTGACAGTCTTTGAATGCCTTGGACTAAAATTTCATGATTTTTCCAAGTCTTGAACTAGATTTCATTTTCTTGCATTCATGTTCTTTATTGCTGCCCACCCTCTTTCATATATTTTTTTCCTATTCCTCCATTCTTTCTATATGCTGCTGGTCTCTGTTATAAATCAGGCCAATGGAAGCTTTGAAGGAGTTTAATTCCTGTGAGCATAGGCAATGTTCTAAGGATGGGCAGCAGGAGGAATGAAAGGGCTATGCCACTGCTCCACTGTCTTTCCCAGTCACAATACAACTTTTTAAAAACTTCAACGGCATCAAAGAAATGATTTTTTTTTAAATTGCAGACGAAAATGCCTAATATGTTCTAAGCATTGTGCAGGTACTGAAAGGTAAGGTAATTCCTGTGAAGAGATTCACAGTCTAATAGAAAAGAGATAAAAGGGGGGGAAATTAGGATGGAAAAGGAATGGGAGATGTGAACAGCTATTATTTTTTTATGAATGGAAAGGTTCATTTACCCTTTTGCAAATATATTTCTCTTAAGAGGTAGAGGATATACCGGGTAGTCTAATTTATCTTCATTTGAGCTGGCCAAATTAGTTCTCAAATAGTTGTCGAAGAATTACAAAGACATCCTGGAAATTCAGCTCCATTAGCATAATGAAGAAACTAATAATAAAATATAATATACTATGTATGTATTTCTAGGTAGTGGATGTTAAGATATTGTTGGTTTCATGGGTCAAACATTTGGAAATTAAATTTGTAAGACCTGAATTAAATTTCAGATCATTGGGTGAATCACACTTCTACAATCTAAACTGTCAAACAAGATTGCTGGAATAATCAAATAGAAATCAATCTTTTAGTATACCTCCCCCTAAACTCTTTCCAGAAAAGCCAAGATAAAACTGAGAAAGCCAGAATTAATTTTTCTGAAAAAATGATTAATTCCAGTTTTCTGGAATAAACATTCAAAGAAATAGATATTCTATATTCAAAAAGTGTTCTCAAAATAATGAATGCTGACGTGCTTGAACAGGGACTGTATCAAATGACTATAAACAATAAATTTTATTACCCAGTGCCTATGAAACATATCCAACTGAAGCCATTCATTCTTCATGGACTTGATAACTCGCCATTCTTCTTCTGTGAACTGCCGTTTCATAAGATGAAAAAAATCAGGAATTGAACCACTTCCTGAAATTAAGAAAAACCAACAACAGTAAAGCGGAACTGGTAACAGACCATTGAAATTAACACTAGCTGAAATCATTCACTGCATTGTCCAGCCTACATGAAGCCTATTAGTATAATGTATGAACTTAAGATGTTGAGATTTTTAATTCTTACTTTATGGCATAACTTGCTGTGTTAAATGAGGTAGTTGTAGTTTATTCCATAAACCAAGACAAAGAAACTATAGCTTAGCATGTCTTGTGATCCAAGCTGTTTACCTTCAACAGTACAAATAGAGAGTGAGTCTTGAGGGTTTCAGACAATTTCAGTCACAGTCTTGTGCACCTTTCTGAGGTACACAAGCCGGTGACAATTATATTGATGGAAAATGGGATATTGAACATTTAGAACACACACTCATCTACTGATAAGTCTGAAATCTTTTATTAGGAATGAAAATCTACAGCCCATAGGTAGCTTCCCCAAAGCTTTTTATGGGTACCATTCGCATCTGTTGCCAAAAATCAGAGATTCATTAGTTATTCTATTTTGCTTATGTTTTTTACACGATTGAATGGGGTTTTTTTGTTTTGTTTTTTTCAAATCATTACATTTAAGAGGGTGAAGGGGTTTTTTGGAGAAAAAAGAATGAAGAATGAAGAAAATGAAGGTTTATTTTTTTTAAAAGAAATTTAAAAAAATCATGGAATGGGCCTGTATAAATTATGCTTTTTATTTTTATGAATTAAAAATAAAGGTATATTTTTATGAATTAAAAATAAGGTATATAATTAATTGTTATAACTGGTGACAATACCTGTAGAAAACAGAATACACACACACACACACACACACACAGAGCTGACTCTTTAGATTCTCTTGTGGCCAGGAGGGGAGAAAGGATTTTGAAGACAAAGGTTTAAAATAAAGTTAATAGAAAAGCCAATAGTAATACAACGCTATAGAAATAATCAGAGAATTCTCAGTATAACAGCAAGATCAATTTAAACAAACATGAACTTTTTCACAGTTGAGGTAAATGGCAAAAGGTGGTGGTTGTTGAGGGCAGCAAAACAGATGATCAGTTCACTGGATAAATCACCAAAATACATCAGGTTAATCTTTATGGATTTCAAGCTGGAATTTCTAAGGATGAAAACATAGTGAAATTAACAGCAGACTTCTTGTCTAAATAACTATCCTGAAAACCTCCTGGTTATTGTTTTTTGTTGCTATTCTGATACCACAAAATTATAGTTAAAATGATGGGGAACATGGCCATTTCTAATGAAACATTTCTTTTCAGAAAGTCTATGTTTTAGTCATTTGGTCAATTGAAACTACTATTATTACCGTGTTTGTTGCCGCTACCATTTCTCTTTCTTCTCATTTTTTTTTGCTGACAAATAAAAACAGGTAATCAACATCTTAAGAATTTCCTGACAGGGTTTCAGCTAATTCTTCATGTCCCAGATTTCTGAGAGTTTGTAGTGTCAATCCAATTGCAGAGAGCCAAATTAGCATTTGTGGATCAATGGGACAAATACTTGTATTCATTCTACTCAGGGAATTATGTAATACCTTCCCGAAATTATTTGCTTCTTCTATCGCTAGCTAGCCTTTCTGCCCACGGGGCAGTCAAGGCAGATATTTTTTTTAGTATATTTAAACTATTTTAAACTGTATTTAAACTAAAATACAATTTTATGTTTATTTTTTAAAAAAGGCGTCTAAATGGAGATAATCATTACCACTTTGACTCTAGATTCATTAGAGAAGTAAATGTACAGAAAGACAAAGTTGCTGATTACTGCAATCAATTGCCGGGTAGAGTTTAGAGAATGTCATGATTCTTTATCTATTTATACCACTTCTATCTGCCCCCTGCCCTCAGCCTGCTATAAACAGAGTGGCAAAATCAGTGATTTCCAGAAAGAAGATTTAGAATGAAGGACATTCAGTCCTGTAGCATCTGGAGAAGTGAATGTTATTGAGGACTGCAGAAAGTTAAGCAGAGAACAAATAACATATTATTAAAAATAGCCAGGGGTGGGTTCCTCTTACCTTCCCTACTGGTTCGGATTATGCCAGAAGTGCGCATTTTGCTTCTGGGCATAAAACCCCCTGCGCATGCGCAGGAGGCTTTGCACATGCGCTGAAGGTTCTTTTCAATGCAATTTCTTCCCGGAGTAACAATTTTAAGTCAAAGGACTGGTTCAAGGGCGTGGCTAGTCAGCTGTTGCTGCCGATTCGGTGAGCGGGGGTAAATTTCTGCTACCGGGTCTAGCGAACCGGTCTGAACCAGCAGCAACACACCACTGAAGAGAGCATAAAATTCATATTTTAATTTAGTTTTAAAACCTAAGAGATACCTTTGGATTAAGACAGAGTTGAGATCCTCCTATTAAGTAAAACAGCATTTGGAAACATTATCTTTTATTTGTTCAGTGTTCATGTTGCGAAATTTCTTATTAGCAACTTAAAACTCATTAATTATATTGTCCCATTAGAAATAGTTTTTTAAATAATAATAAAAAAAAGCCTGCTGGGTCATAAAACCTAAACTTGTTCTTGAATGTGAAGAATTTGAAATTCTTCCTGAAGGAAAACTGGAGTTCTAGAGATACATTCTAGAAATAAATCTTAGAAACCAAAAATGTTGATATTGTTTTATTTTTCAAGCACCTAGAAAGCATTTAAGTTTGCATCTGCCTACTTTTTAAAGTACCAATATAAAGCCATGCCTCCCTACGGCACAGAATTTCCAATTAGTACATATTCTGATGGTGCTCTGTCATAATTTATTTTATTTTGTCAAGCATATATTAGAAAACAGATACAAGTATCGACAAGGTTATGAATACATGAAATATATTCAGATAAAAGGGAACAATAGGACAGACACCGTAGGCACACTTGTGCTCTTATGCACGCCCCTTAAATTTATTATCACTGGAGTTCAGGATTAGCTGTTTTCTCCTCTGCAATATTATTGTTTGCAAATCAAGTCAGAACTCAAGACCTCCTTTCTTGAACTTCATTTCCATCCTAAATAAAACTATCTCAGTTAATCTTTGATCCACGCTTCCGAAAACGGATTATGCCATGGGCAAGAAAGCCACAGCTTCTTCACATGTGGAAACCTTGCCAATAACAATTCTGTTTATTATTAATAAGGTTCTTAATCTTCCAATGAAATAATGACTGGAGGGATACAGATTTAGAAATTAGAGCTCTAATACCGCTGGCCAAATGACCTTTGGATCAAGGATGTGAAAAATGAAGGTGTTTTGAGTAACACCTGGAAATTGCAGTGGTGTAAATTGTTTGCTGAATTGAGTTGAGATTGCCCGTTCTACAACCCCGTAGTTTTACAGGCAACCCCACAGCACTAATTTAGGTAAGAAAATCAACATCACATCCAGCGATGTGTGATCTTCACTGCATTCTCCAACAGCCAAAAGCACAGTATCTCAAAACCATTACTTTGACTTTTAAGTTACAATGGCAGACATAAAATACGGAGCACAATTCAATACTATCAGAAAAATTGAGCACTAGTTCAAAGCCTTCAATCACGTTACACTTCACGGTTCCAAAAATATAATTTTGTAAGCACTCCCACTCATGTAAAATAATTCAAATGCAATAATTTCCATAAACCAATATAAAGAAGCCTCCCCACCCCCCACTTCACCAGATACAAGGGTTCACCATTCTGGACTGCATTTCTGTGAAACATGTGGCTAGGAAAATACTGCAACTTAGGGAAATTTTTTAAAAAGGATACAAGCAAACTGAAAGAGAACGATTTGCTTTTAGAAACGTATTTTAATTCTATCAATGTTGGGGACAAAGCAAACTCTTCAGTCAATGATAACAGACCAGTATGAAAGTAATAAAGCTATACCTAATTCATCCACCTTGATGCAGAAAGATTTTCCATGTTATCAGTTTTCTACAGGCATCACTTTATAGCATACTAATCAGAATAGCAATATATATTATGTAGATGTTGATGCAAATTAAGCCTTTTTGAATAATCATTATTTCAGCATGGAAAGTATTGGAAAAGCTTAAGGTGATGCTGGATATCAAATTTGATTTTTAATATTCAGTATTAAATACTGTTCCAGTATTTGACAATATCAAATATACTGTTCTAAGTATTTGATTCCATTGCAAGGTAACATCACTTCCAAAATGGGCTCATTTTGACCTCAGACCATTTCTGGATCACTCAGAATGGTCCAAATTCAAGAGAGGCCATTTTTAATGTTCCTATAACTCTCATAGATATCATCAGACACAAAGGAGCAAGGCATGAATGTAATTATAATGAAATTATGGAGACTTACTGTATTTTTCGGAGTATGAGATGCACTTTTTCCCCCTAAAAGAGGGTGAAAACATGGGTGTGTCTTATAAACCGAATGTAGCCCCGCCCACATGCCGGCTCCCACCCTTTGGCTTCAGCGCATCGCGTTTTATACCTGTTCCAGGCTGCAGGGATTGCTACAGACCATCGCCCCCTCTGGAGCTTTTGGAGGCTAAAAACGCAGCCTCTCGAATGGAGCTTTCGGAGAGTGAAAAAGCAAGGCGCAGAGGCCAAAATGGCAACCCAGAACAGCTGCTGCCTTGTTGGACCGGTTCCAGGCTTCACCTGCTGTACTCACTGGAGCGCCCTGCTATGATCAGCTGCATTTTTGGAGCTGCGTATCTGCCCCAACGCACATGCTCACAACCAGCGAACCAGTTGCTAAAGTTCACCTCTGGGAACAGCTGATTGGGGGTATTCCGGGAGGCTGATCCACCAGCCAATCAGCTGCTCATGCTGAATCATGCTAATGTGCTGAAGCTGACCAGGCTGTTTGCTAAGGCCGCTAGCCAGATGAATACAGATGGATGCTGGTAGGCAGAATTGCCCCCCCTTATTTTCCTCCCCAAAAACTAAGGTGTGTCTTATATTCCGAAAAATACGGTAAATAGTGCTTAATGATTGCTCAGTCAGCTTAGGCAAACAAGGCCCAATGGCATGCATAGTATTGAAGGAACAATAGTCAAGGTTGTTCCTTCAATACTATGTATTATCAGCTGACATTGAATTATCTGCTTCCACTTGGGACAAGTTCACACAAGATTCTGAGAAATTTATTATTTAACTGTAACTGGAAAGGAGACTTTTGGTCTGCTTTCCAGAATCATCTTATGGACCACAGTAGAAAGCAGATTGTTGAACTTGAAAAAGGAGTCTGCTGTTATTGAATATGACTGTTCGTATGGCTTTAAAAGCACTAAACAGTCTCAGGTCAGATAATCCACGTTTTCTTTACAAAACTATTTATTTAGATGAGAAAGGACCATTGCACCTTAAATTAAGATTCTTTTTTTTAATTATTTCTTTGTATGCATCTTTTAAATTTTAAGCCTAAGGACAAGATCTTTCTCACTATAGAAAGCCATCAATTTCTCTTGGATTCTTATTGGGATAAAAAAGAAAGCTGTTTAAGCACGGAAACTGATCTGTTTCCAGATGTAACCATTGTGAAAAGCAGACAAGTATGAAGATTTTGCATTGCGGCATCCAGATTCTAAAACCAGGTGGAATTGATTAATGAAAATATCCTGTTTAGAAAGGCATTAAAGTGGACCTAAGCGATGTTTCTTTCTGCATTAATCTGCAGTCACAAATAGCTGACTGAATGATGTTTTGTTTGCCTTTAAAATTAATGCTATTTGGGTTTACATTGCTACTGATTTCTTATACATAAAATAGCTTTTAATGAATGGAAGCTTTGTAACATTTTGGCAGAATTCATAACTTAGTTTGCAGATCTCACCCTACATATGCTGCCCTGCTGTCTTTTACCCAAAAGAATGCATTTAGTGGGAATCTACAACATATTATGCTAAAGATTGTTGACAATAAGCAGGATTTTGCAAAAAGAAAAAAGAAAGAAAACAAGTAAGTAAATAGAAACTGTTGACACCAGGATTAGATAGAATTACTAGTAAAAAAATTCAAAAGCACAAGTAATCAAGTGGCTTAATTTCTAAAGAAAAACCTACACAATGGACATATCAAACCATATTATTCTATGTTATAGAACTGACTATATTCTATATAGAGTATCAGTCTCTTGAGCATCTGGGAACTCCAGTTTTCTCATCTGAATCTCTGAAAATTGTGCTTCAAAGATTACTCATTCCTCCTTATAGAACAAAAATGAAATTGAACCCATTTGCTTGAGTCTACACCGTAAGAATTAAGGAGTCTGGTACTAAAATCACGATCCCATATAGCACTACTACATTTCGAAATCTTATTCTCTTCGCCAGAGCAGGAGTATTTGGTAGAACAACTACACCACCATGTGGTTTTCCTTGGGATGACACCTGCCACAACAGACAACTCTTATTTTCATTCAGGCTTTCATTCTCCAGATGTGTCAGCTACGATTTTTAACACCTGACAGGATGACTGAAACAATGAAAGCTGTATTACCAAGTTATTTGGAAACAATGTTGTAAAATTTCTATCTTGCCATCTACAAATTCATCTATTATTATTTTTCTTTCAAAAGGTAGCCGATGCAATTATTCTCCCTTTCAGCATAACAACAACAATCCTGCAAGTAACTCAAGTAGATTTCATGGCTGTGGAAAACTTTTAATGCAGGTGACCTTGTATTTTTGAACTAGATACTGGGTTTGTTTCTATAATTTCAGAGACCATTTGCCTGTCCTAACCCTAAGATCTAAACGGTTCTAATAATGTGCTATCAAGTGAAAAGAGAATCAATAACTAACGTATTTTTCAGACTATAAGACGCACCTTAGTTTTTGGGGAGGAAAATAGGGGGGGAAATCTGCCTACCAGGTATTCTTCTGGTTAGCGTCCTTAGTCTAGTCAACTTCAGCACATTATTTTATCTCCTGGTTAGGGCTGAAAAAAAGCTTCTAAAGCAGGCAGCCAGAGAAGCAATGAACAAAGCCTGCAAAGACGTAGGGCTGAGGGGAAAAAAGCTTATTCAGAGGGAGTAGCAATGAAAAAAGCCTGCAAAGATTGCTTCACTCTTCACTCT
>JANHFT010004583.1:28481-46801 GCA_032467955.1 Pseudoxenodon macrops | reverse complement strand
AAAATAAGGCCAAGTGCTTATTTCGGGGGTCAAAAGAAAATAAGACCCTGTCTTATTTTCGGGGAAACACGGTATAAGACGAACATCCATATTTCTCCTAAATAAATGAATAAATAATGGTGATAGTTTACTTAAATTATGCTTACTTAAATTAATTAGCAGTAATTTATGTTAAAAATCAGAATTCTGCATTTTTCTATCAACTTGAAATAGCCATCCAACCAACCAACCATACCTAAGGCTAGAAATCAAAGCAGAAAATAAAAAGCCTAGTATTAATCTATTTTCAAAAGCTTTAAAAAAAAAAACTTTAGAAGGGAGAGCAAAAAGGCCCTGTATGAACCTCTTATCAAATGCTCTAATTTCAGCTGAAGGCTCATCCAGCTCCTCCATAAAATGGAATACTGGAGCTTTTGGTGTCTTTGAAAGAAAGGACTCATTCCAAATCTGTCCTGGAGGTTAAGCAATTTTACACTTTTTCAGAAAATCATCTCTGACCCATTTATAATCATCAAATCATTCCGATTCAAAATGGTGCTCTGACCAATAGAATTGGAATTATTCTATACCTGATATTGATTTTAATCACTTAATCATGTTGATGCAATTCAAACTGTCAATTCTGTTATGCTCAAAGGCAATTAAATTGTCACATCAATTTGATTCACTTTGTTCCACTGATTTGATCTGAAAAAATCAAAAGAGCAATGTGATTGAATTGCCTTTTATTCGAATCTCCAAAATAAACCCTCACATAGCTCCAATGTTCAGGCATTTTACTTCTTTGAATAACCAACCTGTAAGACAGTGCTTAAATGCTACCAGTACACCCCAGTTCAGGTGTATCAGTAGTGGTGGCCGCCAGTAGTTCAGACAACCGGTGGCGTCGGTAGTGCGAGACTCAACCCACCTGCCCAGACGTCACCATTTTCTATTTTTTTTGCCCTCTGCATGTGCACAGAGGCTGAATAAGCTAGTGTGATGGGGGTGCGGTGCACGCGAAGTGTGTGCTTCCAAACCAGTAGGGAAGGTAAGTAGATTTCACCGCTGCTGTAAGGGTAGATTCACTTAATGATCACCACAAAAAATGACTGTAAAATGTGGTTGGTCATGTTGGTCAATCACATTTTACATGACTTAAGATTATGATGGGCAGGCTCTATCATGGTCATAAATCAAGGACCACATATATGAATATAATGAGACTGCTCTACTGTTGATTGTTGATTATTCATGGATACAGAATGATTTGTTAAGTCTACAGCAACAATGAACAACACAAGGCCTTCATGTAACCTCCAAAGTCTTTTATATGTGATTTCCAGAGTCTACTCCAACTGTCGCCATCAGCATTAGGCTGTGAAAGGGCAAGAACTGGTGGATTTCTGTAATTCCAAGGAATATTTCAATGTGTTACAACTAATAACATGCTAAAACAGTGCACTGTAGCCCCCAAGAAGAAAACTAAGAAAATATGTGGAGAAAAGCTTTGGAAGATCATGTCTTTTGCGGCCCTCTTAGATGAAAGAACACACAGCACACATACATACAGGTTCAACCCTAATCATATATTTGTTTGGTTTTATTTCAGTCATAGACCAGCATGAAACCAATATTATTCCAAAATAAAAACAGAAGTAACCAAATATGGTATTAATAAAATAAAGTAAAAATATCATCATGGATTATGAAAGCTAAAATGTAAAACCAATGACAACCCACTATAAAATTAAAATAGTGTTATAGTTTCTTTGCTATAAATATTTAAGCTAAAAATCTATAAATAAAAAAGAAACACTAAGTACTATAAGACATTATAACATTTTTTCCCCCTGACTTGGGACTTTAATTCTTATTTGCTGTATAGCCCTACTAGAATTTGACTGGGATTATTGCAGCTATCAACCAATCTTTAGACATGAGATGTAATGTAAAGCATAATGAATTTTGAGTGATATATGTTTACCTAAAGAGGGAAAAAAGAAGAATTATGAGATATATTAAATTATGGTAAACTAGATAGGGCTCTGCAACACGTTAGTTGGAGAAATTGTTTGCATTTAGACACAAAACTAGTGATCTACAATGTTTAAAATCCCTGCCTGGGAGAAGGAGGAAGGGAAGGGAAGGTTTCAAAGGAAGCAGCAAAATAATTAACTTGAAGTTGAATCAATATACAAAATAACCAGACCAGCAATTTCTAAGATTGCATAGCTCACCATTCAGAGGTCCTATCTTGAGGAAACAAGATCAGATACATCCTCCTATCTTCCTATTTTCAAAAGGCACTGAAAGGATCCAATCCTGTGTGGATACTTAAACATCTACATAACTTGCCTTTCATTGCAAGCAGCTAAAGGCAAGTTCATGTATAAAAATAAGAAAATGGGTAGGCAGAAGCCATCTCAAGCTTTGGAGTTTATAACAAATGAAGTGTCAATATTATAATTTTCCACTGAACAAGCTAAGTTGCTAATGCAAAAGGGGAATTTAGAGTGGCAGAATTCCCTTTGTCTAGTGCCCCATTGCTAGCCATCTCATTTAAGTCCATTATTTCCTGATTTATGCAGTTTGGAAAGATTGAATAAATGGTTTATATATTTATTGAGGTAGTTGGACCTGGAACCTTATGAGAACATGCAAAAATAGTGCTGCGTGAGTATCAGAAATTTCAGACTTTGATATAGGATGTTATTTTTCAAAGTTCACATACTTTTTCTGCCCTGATCAACAATATGATATAGAGAACATTATAATAAATGGGGAATCGTTTAGACAATGGTATGGATTGCCTT
Organism: Pseudoxenodon macrops; assembly: GCA_032467955.1. NCBI lineage: Eukaryota > Metazoa > Chordata > Lepidosauria > Squamata > Pseudoxenodontidae > Pseudoxenodon > Pseudoxenodon macrops. The sequence continues at coordinate 44,006 of JANHFT010004583.1, read as the reverse complement.
CAGGGAATACAAAATGAAAAATTTGGAAGCAAATTAAACAGATTGGGAGTGATAGCTTAACACAGCACATCCAATACACTTCATTTTATTTATTCTTCTTTGCCAAAATGTTTATTGCAGGAAAAAAGAGAAAGGAAGAAGTGAAAGCTTTATTTCACCTAAAATGAGTATAGAAATGGTAGTAAATAACCTTCTATTCCAGGTGGTTAAAAATGCCTCCATGTATACAGTGCAGACTTTTGCTTCCATAGAAATCATAGGATGGGGCCATTAAGCTTTCAACACCATGATAGGTGGCTTTGCATTGAATGCACTGAAGGCTGAGGATAAAAACAGTGAAGGCTGAGGATAAGAAGCAAAACACTATTTATGATGGTCAGAATATTCTTGCACTTCCTACATATGTGTTTTTAATTTTGCATGTGTTTCACCACCTCAGAAAACAATTCTGTGCAGTTTTGGCTTTATGTCTCATCGGATGTTTTTCTTTAGTTTTGAAGGATTCATTTTTGAGACACCGACAAACCAGAATCATGGAAGCATGTATTTGTAATCATGACAGTATAACTAACTATTACTGCAGGAAATGGGTTTTGTATTTGCTGCTAAAAGAAGGATAAGCAACAACCAAAATAATCAGCAAGGAGAAAAGGAGACTGAAAGGAGACATGATAGTGATGTTCAGGTACATATAGGCAAGCTACAGGAAAGATGGCCAAGAACATTTTTCATGATAATAAAAACTATGATCAGAAATAATGGATCTTGCTTATAGCTATCTACATTTCATTTAAATATAAGGGGGGGAATCTTAATGGTAAAACACGAGCAACATTGGAACAGTTTCAATGGAAGAGAAATCTGTAGTACGGTTGAACTGTGGAGTTCTTGATGCTGTCTGAACTTAGTTGCTTGCTTATAGAAAATGTATTACCTACCTACGTAATGCCATTCATGTGAGTAAGTGAGGGTTTAGCTGCCTGGTAGCTGCCTGTTTATATATATTAACTTGTCCTGCCAATTTTGGTGGGTGTGCAGTTTCTTCCTTGGAAGTTTCTTGATCAGTGCATTGCTTTCTGACTGATTGTTTCTTTGGTATAGATCCCTGTTTATCTGAATGCGAGCTGGTAGAGGTAGTTATTATATTTTGTTTGTTTGTTTCCTAGGTATTTTATGGTCTCTTTTGAATAATGTGTAAATGTGATTTAATGTATCTCTATGTGTCTATTGATGGCTGATTTGTCTGAATACCCAGCTTTCAGGAATTCCCTATTATTTCGATTTGGCTTGGCGTAATATGTTAATAGTTTCCCAAGAGAAATTGTCGTTGAATCTGTCTATGTGTTGCAGAGGTGGGTTCCTGCAACGGCCAGCTGGACATGCCTCCGAACCGGTCCTCTGACTTGAAATCCATCCACTGGAGCAAAATTTAATTGAAAATAACCCTCTGCGCATGTGCAAAGCCTCCTGCGCATGCACAGATGAGTTTAACCCAGGAGTGATGGGGGCATGTGCAGGAGCGTAGTGTGCACAGGCATGCAAAATGCACACTTCCGGCACGGCCCTGAACCAGTAGGGAAGGTAAATGGAACCCACCCCTGATGTGTTTTGAGATTAAGGAATTTTCATTATGTTTTTTGACTGCTGTTTGGTGTTCACAAATGTATTCTGCTAGTCTTCTGCCTGTTTGTCCTACATAGTGGATCAGAAATTGCTCTGCAATTATAAGTTGTAGATGACCTAGTGGCTCTTTTTGATTTGCTGGAGAACGTGAGCCTTTCAGGTGTGTACTTGATGACACATGGAACAGGACTTTGATTGCATAATCACAATCACCATCTTGAAATTTCTGATTCACCATCCCTTCTGCAGATGCCCCCAATTCCATAGGATGTGGGCCTGGGATAGCAAACAAAAACTGAATACACATTTTCAAAAGGTGCTTCAGAGTTTCACTTTTTTATATTTAATGCACTGCCAGTAACAACAGTACTTCTCATATTTATTTCCTTCAGCTGCCAGCTCTTTTAAAGTTCCTTCAAAAGGCATACTTAAACCCAGATTGCTGAAACTTTCAAATGCATTCTTGTGGGTTAAGAAAACCTTTTTCTTAGGAAGGTAGGAAGGAAGGAAGGAAGGAAGGAAGGAAAGAAAGAAAGAAAGAAAAAAAGAAAGAAAGAAAGAAAGAAAGAAAGAAAGAAAGAAATTTTCTTACCTAAGAAACTTGCTTCACTGGGTGAGCAAATTTGTCAACAAGAATAATTTCAGGGGGAAAAAAAGTAAAAAAAAAACCTCTCAAAAAAAAGGTGCTTTAAGTTCTTACCACTGTGTGGATCTGTGGTTTCCGTCTTTTGGCAAGGTCAATGATATTGACTCCATTGTAATAAAGATTCTCAATACAACCATGGAAATTTTTCTTCAAGAAGGTTCCTGGTTTTCCTGGGACTGGGATTCCTCCAAAACTGAGCTTTGAGACAAGAACAAATTCAAAGTTTAATGCTTGAATAGCTGTATGATTTTGACCATAGATCTTTTTGTAGGTGCTAATTAAATAAATGCCTAGAAGAAGGACAATCCATAAAGATCAAATTAATAATTATATTTTACTCTCTCTCCTTTTCTTTTGCCATAGGTTATCCATTGGGTTGGCTAAAGTAGTTCCAGGATCAAAAGGTGAAATCATCTGAAATCGACATTAATTCCAATTTCATATGGAAAAGAAGCATCAAAACTTTATTCCAAATAGCACAGCAGAACAATAATAGATTTTTTGTTTAGCAGTATAATTTTAGGTTCCAAATTACTGCCAGGGTGAATTAGATTTAAAGATCCATTTTCATTCTGGAACTCATTATTACTTGCTACCTTTGCTCTTTCTTATTTTGTCCTCCAGTCTGGATTTACAGAAAATAAAATTAAAAGTGTACAGTCAATATCAATTATGGTGCTGCATTATTGGAGAAAAAAACACACTTCCTTTGGTGATCAATTATACTTTTAATTACCTAACTAATCCTTTTATTATTCCGTAGCTGCACCTTTAGTCTCTTAAAAATACTAAAATAAACTTTCAATAGACAATAGTATTAGTGGGGTACAGTGGACCCATTTAAAGTAGGTAATCATTAAACATAAATTGACCAAACATAATTGTGAGATTTCTGTATTTTATGCTAGGTTCTATAATTAAATTGTTACAGTTGATAAGTGTTGTTTTATGATAGCCTTTCTTAATCTAGCCTACTAAAGAAGTGATCATAAGACATATTTAACTGAGTCATGGGGATGGGCCAGGCAATGTGTTACACAGGTTCAAAAAACCCTGCTAATTAACCAAGGTAATTAACCTCAATAGGACCATAACTGTAGCCTTTGGCAGGCCTGTATTATTCAGCAAATATCCTGGTCTACTAACTCATTCCATGTTGTTTGTTTTATTTTATTTTTTTAATTTCTTTTGTCAAGCGTGTATAATATTACAGACAAAGAATAAACATGATTGTGAATATATAATACGTACAAGCATGGTTATGAGTACATGATATTTTACAAATACATGGGAACCTTAGGACAGGGATGGTAGGCACATTGGTGCACTTATGCACGCCCCTGTTGTTTGGTCTCCTTCCTAGCGAGTTAATTGTCCCTTCTTCCACCACAATCAAGATGGTCATCTGAAGAAGCCTCTGAAAGCCCTCCATCTCTGGCTGCTTCAGTTTTCAACTTCTATAACCACAGAAGAGTGGAAAGGGGACAAGCAAGTTGCTCGCCCTTTCTCCACTAAAACACCAGGAAGTAGAAATTGCCATTTTCTCATCCTTCTTTACAGCAGTTGGGAAGCAAGCCTACAAAAAAAAAAAAGACTAATGCATAACTGATCAAGTCATCTGTGATTGTGCACTGCCAGCACATGGAAACAGGCCAATTGCCTGGAGGAGAGGACTGCTGGTTCAGCTGTGATGTGTCATATTCTATCATACCCCAGCCAACATATTATTGTAATTGCTGGGGAAGTTACTAGCTATAGTCCAGTATAACTAGTACAGCTGCATGAGAATATTAGTTCTATATAATATCGGTCAGATGGGGAATCAATCAACCTATTTCTACTCTGTACCACTTCATTATTTATTTATTTATTTAAAACATTTATATGGCTGACCAACTGATTCCAGGCCGCTTACAGAAGTAAAACCACAAACACAAAATCTAACAAACCCTTACCCACCAATCCACCCAGTGACAGACAAACCTGTTCCATATCACCTGGGGTCTCCAAGTCTACTGGCAAGACCATGTTTTCAGGACCTTATCTCTGCAGGGATGCTGCCCCACAAGGAGGGAACTACCACAGAGAAAGCCTGTCTTTTTGGTCACATTAGATAGACCTCTGTTTCTAGTTGGACCTATTCCTTAATAGAGAGGACCCCTAAAACACTTTGCCTCCCTGCTCTGGAGATCAGGTAGATACAATTGGGAAAAGACACTCCTTCAAAGAACCTGGCTCCAAACCATGTACGCTCATACATACATGGGTGCTCACATTCTTCTTCTTTTTGATTATTCAATCCATATTTATTCAGCAGCTATTCATTCTCGACCCTATGTTTGCTTACTTTACCCATCGCCACTGCATTCAGTTTGACATGCCCAGCCTCATTTCCATGTAGCTAAGCGAGCAGAAACATACATTAATATTCAGTCATTTTCACTTCTTCTGATATTCAGTCCTTTAAAAGATCACACACTACCCACTATCTTTCTCCCTGTCTTTACATATCTTAAACATTCTTCAACCATCTTGCCATCTTTAGTAAATATTTTACACAGATAAGCAAACAACCATTCATGGTAGGTTGTTTTTTGTTTTTTTGCATTTTATGTACAGTTTGAACTGTTTACTTTATTTTCCCATCAAACACAACTACCATGGTCTTTATTGTATTAATATTCAGATCAACCCTCCTTGTTACATCATATAGTCTATTTAACATTCATAGCAAATCTTATAACTTTACACCTTTGTCATATTTCACAATCAATTTCAATGTCCATATTCACAACACAATCCATAATTCAAGTCTTTTCAATTGTATTATTTTCTCCAAACCATATAATAAACTTTATTTCTCACAATGATACATTTCTGAATGTTCTGCTGAAGAGAAAAACTCTGGTCCACACTCCCCTGTCTGGCATGAAATTGCATTTTGTTCATTGACACCTTTCCTAATCTTTCAATCAGAATTCTGCCAAACATCTTCCTAAACTACACTAAAATCTAAAACTATCCCCTGCAGTTTTTGCATTCATTAATGTTATCTTTCCTTTGTACAACAGATCAATAATATCATTCTTCTTATTGCTAAGCATAGATGCTGCTATTAGCATGAACAACCAGATCCACCAACACAAGTAGACTTTCAGACTAGCTACTTTATTGTTTTATGCCTATTTTATAGGAATCTCCTCAGACTGGCAGCTTTCACTGTGAAAGAAACTAGATAAAGCTCAAAAGTATTCAGACATTGTTCTCTTGTGTTTACATAACAAGTCCAGACTGGTTCCCTGCTTGAGCACTCCTTTCAATGGGAACAATTGCTCTCCAACATCTGACTTCAGACACACATTATATAAGTCGTTAAGCCACTCCACAAGCAAACTTCATCCATATTTTAACATTTCTGAAGCGGATATCATCTTCCCCTGAAGCCTCACAATTTTTCAACATTCTCATAGCATTTATGCCTTCCCTTTCATCATTTTTTTTCTTGAAAACTAACATTTGTAGCATTCATTTTAGATCCATTCTCTGACATATTACTATTATCCTCATAAAAAATTTCTAGGATACTCCTTCCAGGACTCTCTCAACTCAGTTTCATCTCAAATCACTTTGAGACTAGATCATAACATTAATGTCCTAACACAAATGCATTATATGACCGATAGCTCATTGAATTTAATATGTTGTCAGTAACTCATCAGACATAACCAAGTATTCTTCTCTTCTCCCATTGATTGCACATGCTACTCTGAAAATTTAAAGGTATGAGAGAAAGGCTGTAGAAATCTCTAAAGGGATGCTTCCTTCTGATGAAGAATCACCTTCATTTTGTTTAACACAGAAACACATTTCTTTTTCTCTGAAGGGTATTGCTCTGTTTTGCACCTTCACTTAGCCCCCCACCTAGAATTCACCTTGCAGGAGAAGTCTTTGAGATGCACCATTGGACAAAGTGTTTCTAGTTGGATTTTATGGGGATTGTGGGGCTACTTGCAGCATGTGCCAAAGTCAGAGATTAGAGCCCTTTCAGAGCATATCAAAATTCCTCCATGCTGGGCAGCTTCAATGCATACTGCTCCAATGCCACCAGGCTTGACTATTGCAACGTACACTGAAGTTGCACAGCCTTGAAATCATCAACAGACAGTGTTTGGTGTCCCCAAACAGTTCAAGGCAAAGCAACTTTGTTTTATGGAAGCAAATTACATTTATTTCTTTGCTTCAGTGAAGAGAAACCTATTATTTCTATGGTATAAATATCTTCCTCTAAGCTAATTAAAATACCCATGTGAGACTTCTTAAGCATCAATAGACAAGGATGGCCTTCTAAGCCTAAGGATAAGATCCAATGAACATTTAAATTGGGGTCTAAGTTCCAGGACATTCAAATAGGTGTACCTGGAGTGTCAGTGCCAGAAAAATTTTTCATCTCATTTTTAAATACTTGAGTTAGTTGTTTTTTTCTCCTTACAGCTCACACACTTGGACAACTAGAGTTTTAAGAAGTTATTTTAGATTTCCAACTTTCTGCCACAGAAATATCTATGCTTGGAAATTTCCATCCATGACATTCAAAGCTAAATGCACATAAATAAATAGTCACATAAGAGGCAAGGAACGTAAGAGAACTAAAGGTGCCTTTTCAGCAGGCAACTTGACTTTGTTTTTCTTTGAAGATGTTTTGCTTCTCCCCCAAAAAAGCTTCTTCAGCTCAGGAGACGTGAAACATCTTCAAGGAAAAAAACCAAGTCCAAGTCCCTTCTGAAAAGGCACCTTTGGGACAACCATGACCTGGATGACTAAGAATTTTCATAGAAACATTGGAGGACAAATAATATAATTATAGTAAGTGGTGAGCTTGGAAAAAATGTGGATTAGCCAAAGATGAAGTTAAGGAAAACAACTCCCCCTTTTGGAACCAGGCTATCATGCAGGAAAGGACTAGCTAGAGAAACAAACACATACATGAGATAAAAATATCAGAAAGAACCTCACCTCTACTACCTACATGAGCATTTCTCAATCTCAGTAACTTTTAAATGTGTGAACTTCTGTTTGCAGAGTCCCCCATATCCATGACACCCCCACATATGTTTGGCTATATTCTTATGAGTTTTTATTTTCATATACCATATTTCCCTGAAAATAAGACATCCCCGAATAATATACCCTCCCCCGAAAATAAACCCTCCTCCAAAAATAAGCCCTCCCCAAAAATATCTAACAGCATGTGCAGCTGTCTTCGCCATTTCCTCTGATTCAGGTTAGGGAGACAGAGCTGGAAAGCAGGTAAGCTGGCAAGAGGAGCCCCATCTTGCTCCATGCACCCCAAAATAATAAGACCTCCTCAAAAATAAGACCAAGTGATTATTTTGGGGTTCAAAAAAATATAAGACAGGGTCTCATTTTCATGGAAACACGGTATTTAACTAAAACATTTTATATGGCATTTTCCTAGTTGCACTATTTTCACTTCCATTGAAATATAACAGTTATAACATAGTTATTTATAACATGTCACTTGCTGCTTATTTAATAGAGTGATTAGAATAATAATTGTAATTTTTAGGGCAGGATAAGGGAATCTGAGACCTCTCATTTGAAGCTAAACTATATTGTCCAAAAACCTCAGCCAGCTTGATTCGGGGAGTTGCAGCACCAAAACCCTTTTCATTTTTAATAATTTGCAATCTTGCCTTTAGGCAGAATAGGACAATCTGTGTCCTCAGGGTCCCATGGATGTCTTTTAGTGACCCAACAAACATTTTATGCAAATTAGTTTTGGTAATGTTCATGTTGAAAACTGAAGGGTTCTTGCTATTTTTAGTGAAAAATGTACAAAATATGCCACTATGAGTAAAAAGGGATTTGATGGCATAGAAATGGAATAAAGTTATAAATATATAATAAAGACCTAAAATTGGTTCAATAAAACTGCTAATTTAAATATATATATATATATATACTAAACATTAGAAAAATGTGAGAAAAATACACAAAAACTGAAAATACTCATTGCAAATATATGAGATTGAAAACAAAGAAATAAAAAGACTCATAATAATAGGTGCCTTGGGTGCAATCCCCAAACATCCCAAGCATCATTTGAATACCAGTGGCATTGATAAAATCACTGTCAATTGCAAAAGGCAGCTTTACTTGGAAGAACTTACATCCTGTGACAACACCTTTAATACCATCAAACAACATCAACTGTTTCTCCAATGTCCTTGGAAGGAATCAAGAGGTAGGTAAAGATGATGAATCCAATCTAAATATCCAGTTGACTGTATAAAAACCCATACTAATAATATAATAATAAAAACTCAGCCCTATCCACACATGTTACATGGTCACTCCACTTTGCATTCTTGGTCTTTGTTTCCCCCAATTTCTCCTGTTTTGAGTAATCTACAGCCATCAAAGTTTTTCCACTCCTAATATAAATCTCAATATTTGCTTTAATCTACATTATGGCTTCTGTTTATGGTTTCAGTACATAAATTGTGATTTTTCCCCTCTTTTAAAATGGTAAAATAAAAACATATTAATTCCTGAACTTTATAAGAATGTTATTGAGGACAATAGAAATATTTATATTGCTCATAAAGCCAAATAGGCCATTATGTCTAGTTCTCTGAAGTCTCAATGAATGCTTTTATTATCATAAAATGCTCAACATACCTCATAATCGATATTCAAATCATCAGAATCTCCCTTAGTCCGGAAATGTTGCATGTGCTTATCCACTGTGAAATTCACTTGCTTATTGAATCGTTCAATGAGAACTGAGTGCCAGTGTTGGTCATCCAGGAGGCTGCCCAAGGTGACTGAGGTATGGCTGTTGCCAAAACGAAGCTTTGCATCTCCTGCAGAGACAGTAAGAAGATAGTTAAATGTACAGAATTGTGGTTTTAACACCAAACCCTCAAGATGAATGATGACATCTAATGATTGATGAATAGCAATAGTACTTAGACTTACATACTGCTCCGTAGTGCTTTACAGCCCTCTCTAATTAGTTTAGAGAGTCAGCATATTTCCCCCAACAATCTGGATCCTTGGAAGGATAGAAGGCTGAGTTAACCTTGAGCTTCATCAGGATCAAAGTCCTGACTGTAGGCAATGTTTGCCTGCAATATTTCATTCTAACCACTGAGCCACCAGGGCTTATTCATGAATCATGAATGTCATCTCTGGGCTTCTTCCCTGCTATTCTTATACAATTATTTTTTAGTCTAAGAAATTCTTCACATTTGATTCCCCCCCCCCATCGTAGGGCATCCTTTCATCTTCATTTCTCTTAATGCACAACATTGTTGATGCACAAGGACTTGCCTATGAATCCCAATATCCAACACATAAAATACACATTAACACTGAATGTACTTCTATACAAGGACAATTTCCCCCATTTAATACTCCTATCTCTAACTGGGTCTCTGCTCCAGATAAAATACATCTAAGAAGTATTCTACCAGTTATATCTTGAATCTGCCACAATATAGCCTATGGCAAGAAAGCAGAAATCTAGTCCAGAAGATTGATTTCTGTGTAGTGCTGAAATATTAAGGCATTCATATCTTATAAGTATATTAAGAAAATTGTTACATTGCCTGATCTAAAGAACAGTTGAATCTGTAATGCTTAAATGCACCATCTGGATTAATTGAAAACTTGCAGCATATAAATATATCAGATGTATTATAACCGGGGGTAATGCAATCTAATTACCCCTGCTTTTTCAAACCATTATATCCAGTGAGCCTTATTTTAATTTAAACAAGACTGTAGTTATCTGGGCAACTTCAAAGTGAACCATGGAAACAAAATGATAACATTTGGGAAAACCAAACCAAATCTGAAGAGAAAACCCAGTTACATCACATTCATTTTCCACTTTCAATGCAAGAGAAGAAGGACAAAATACACTGTTCACTAGAGTTGTGCAAAAGATTTTGAAGCTGAAACATTATGATCTGGAAACATCCTACCTTGAACTCAGAATGGAAACATTCCACATTAGAATGAACTGCTCTGGTGAGAACATTCTCACTTTATCAGAGAATCTGAATGGCCTATTTCCAATAAACTTCACTTCACCTCACCTTACCTCACTTCACTTCACTTCTGTAATTATGAGATTTGTTTCAAAGATGGGCTAGTACTTTCCAGTCAAGGGTGTACAATTTCAAAATTGCATTACTTGGAGTGCGGTTTTAATGGGACCTTCTTGGATGAAGAATGAATTTATATTGACATATTTCGCCTTCAAAACACTGTGCTACTTTTCATCTATTCCAGTTTACCACAAAGTATATTTATGATATTTCTTTACTTTTCCTTTAAAACAATAATAAGAACCATTACAATAATAAGAAACCCTACAATTACAATATTTAATTAAAATCACACATCGAATAAGTAAACTACTTGCAAACAGACAAAAATCACCAAAGGATGTTGATGCTGGGCATATTCAATCTGCCATTGCTGGGGTTGGGATCAGAGGCAACTCAAGAATTCATGGCTACCATGACTCTCATGGGCCTCTCCAAGTCCTAATGGGCCCAATGCAAACATGGGACAACATGTTAAATCTGGTGTTCACATTGAAACAGATGAGATGTCATTTGTTGTGGGGGACATTTCCATTGGCACTTTGTCATGGAGTTGTCCTTCAAGGAGGGTGAATCAAATAGGATGGTCTACCAAAGCATCTGATGATATAGAGTAGGGGTGTCAAACTGGCGGCCTGTGGTCCGAGTGTGTCACGTCCAAGCCATGCCCACCCCAGCTCCATGAAAGGGGAAACCATTGTGAAACATCACACAATGGCATGGTGAGTTTGACATCTGTGATGCAGAGGGAAGCAAAGATAACTTTGGAGGAGGGAGTGCAAGACCTTTTAATTCAGAGGCTGTAAACAAAACAACTAGGAAAGTACCAAGATAAAGAAAGAGACTTAAAATAATACTATCTTGATAATGTAGGGTATAAGAAAAGACAGAGAAAATATTGAAGCCTCTGTCAGGCTTCAGGATTCTGTTAACAGTAGAGTCCCAATAGTCCTTCTTGGTCTGGCTTACTTTGAAGGGATTACAGAGGAATCCAAAGAACTTTCAAAAGAGCCCAGTTTGGTCTAGTGCTTAAGGCTTCAGGCTAGAAAGAAGGAGACTGTGAGTTCTAGTCCTGCCTTAGCAATGAAAGCTATCTGGGTGACCTTGGACCAATCACTCACTTTCTCAGCCCAACTCGCCTCATGGGGTTGTTGTTTAGGGTAAAATAGGAGAGGAAGGTGTGTTTGTCAGTATATAAGGGTTCATCAATTGAAATAGACATAGTAAAAGGTCAGCCAATGGGGACTGTTTGATAACCCAGATGACTCAGAGCCTGGGTGTGGCTTAGGTTCACTGATCCGTAGATATATATGAGTGCTTCTGGACTATTGATTCTGTACTTTTGCTGTATGGTATTGTATATAAAGAAGTTTCTTGTATAAATGAATCCTGCTGAGTTGTTTATTTGTGTGCTGGTTGGATTGCTGCAAACTCTTAAAGTGTTGGATACTTTATTTGTAAAAATAATAAAGGTGGGAAACAAACAAGCAAGCAAGCAAGCACGTGGAGAGTTTCCTAATGATTTCTAGAGCAGCATAAGGGTCTATGGGAATGACATTGGGGCATGGGAGGAAGGGCCATAGCCAAGACAATGGTGTGATAAATGAAATTTGAGCCCAAAGAAAGAGGGGTGGTAAAAACATCTCAGAAGGGACTTTTCCTAGTTTTCAGGACCGAAAAACTGAAGAAAGAGAGGAATCCTGTTAATGTAAGATCCTGTTAATGCAACTTTACAATAAAGAAGTAGTAATCTACTGTAGTTATGCTTCTTGTCTGGACTACCTTGCAAGGCTAACAAGCAGTTTTATCAGGTACCTAGTCAACCTCTTGAATACTGAGTATTGGTACAATTGGACACGAGTGGTGTCTTCCTGTTTGCCAATCTTCCATAATATATTGAAGATTTTTGGGGATTGAATAACAGGAGAAGTTTTGATTGTGTGAGGTAAACAAAACAAAAACAATTATGACTAGCACTATGTTAGTAAAGATGGCAAAGCACCAACATACCTCTGCCCTTATTGCATCCACAGGTTCCAACCCAGAGGGACATTTTAGAGTAACCCAACCTTAAGGCTGGACCTAAAGGCCACATTGATAATTTAGCAAGCATTAAGAGTTTATCCAGATGCCAGCCTATTCCAAGATATTTTCAAATTTCAGTCTAGATTGGGCTAACCTTCCATTAAGATAATATTGGAATCATAGACCTTGCTAGAAAAGCAGATGGAGGGCATGGACAAGAAGGGCTTTTCCTAGCTTGACTTAATACAATAGCAGAGGTGGGTTCCTGCCGGTTTGGACTAGTTTGCTAGAACCGGTAGCGGGCACTCCCCCCCCGCTCACCAATCTGGCAGCAACATCTGGCTGGACAACCTGCTGAACTGGTCCTCCAGCTTGAAATCCGTCCACTGGAGTGAAATTTAATCAAACATAACCCTCTGCACATGCACAGATGATTTCACCCTGGGAGTGATGCATGAGCGCAGGCGCATGCATGAGCGTAGGGAGGGCGTGCAAAACGTGCACTTCCGATGCAACCCCGAACTGGTAGGGAAGGTAAGTAGAACCCATCCCTGTACATTAGTTATAGCTTTTCTTGGAATTGGTGAAATTACTAGATTACTGCAACTCATTCTACCTGGCCTTGAATAGACCACCCAGAAAATTTAATGGTACAAAATGAGGCTGCCTATTTATTAGCAAGTTAAATTTGTTGCTACCATAAAACACTAGTACTGTGTGAACTTCCAATGTTGTCTCTCCCCCCCACACCAAGTGACATTTAGGAGGCTTATAAAGACCTGGCTGTTCTCAAAATAGTTCTGAGCATCTTTATGAAAGTAAGAGATGAGATTGTTGAAAATTTGTTTATGATGATGTTTTGTTGTATCTTTGCAGAGTTTGGGGTTTTTACAAATCATTTAGAATCAGCCCAACTGAAGAAGCATGGAAGTTAATGTAAATAAATAAACAAACACTGAACATCTAAGAATAAGTGAAAAATACAGAGAAAATTGATTTCAGATTCTATTATTCCATTTAGCAAGTCTAAATCCTTATGTTCAATGATATAGGACAGCTGTCACACATAATACCTTCTAAATGTGTTAAATGTAATTCACAACACTTTCAGTCAACATAGTGAGGATTTCCATGGCATGCCTATTTATGTCTACATTTAAACTCAAAGCAGATGTTGCATTACAGGAGGAAGAGAGCACGGAGCACAAAAAGCCAAGTTTAAACCATGTAATGCTAAGCTACGGTTTTTGCCCTAATGTGTGAAAAAGCAAAGCAAACAGAGAAAACACAATAATTTGACATTTGTTACATAGAACCGAAAGTCATTTTTTTCTACCTGCTCCCCCACAAAATCTCAACAAAGGCATGGGCAGCCAACTTTAAGATATGTGGACTTCAAATCCCAAAATGCTGCCTGGGGAATTCTGGAAGTTGAAGTCTACACATCTTAATGTTGTTAAGGTTGAGAAAAACTGTTCTAGGGGTAAAGGGAACTGTAACAAGCATTGGCTTGGGCCAGAGTTGAAAAAGATTGAAAATTCATATTCTTTCTCTGACACTTCACTTTTCTCCTTGTAGGTACACTTTGTTTTCTTTCACACTCAGGGGTGGGCTTCAAATTTTTTAGCAATGGGTTCCCTGCCCTGTTGCTGGGTGGGTGTGGCCATGGTGGGTACAGCCTGGTTGGCCTCCTGCACCATGCTGGCAATGGGGAGGGGGTGTTTGTGCCCTCCCCAGGCTCTGGAAGCTTTCCTTAAGACTCCGGGAGGGCGAAAATTGCCTCCCTGGGCTCTGAAGGCCCTCTGGAGGTCAGAACAAACAAACTTCTGATAGGCCCGTTTTTCACCCTCCCTGAGCCTCCATGTGCACCCTGCACTTACCTGCATCCAAAACGGGCCGCATAGGAACTCCTGGGAGAGGCGGGGTGGGTGGGGCCAGCCAGGAGTGGGATTGGAGGGTTCTCTGAACTGCACAGAATCTTAGCTAGAGATTCTCCTGAACCTCTGAGAACCCGCAGCAGCTGAACCCTGCTCACACTACTGTATTTCTGACACTCTTTTCTCTCTCTTAGAAGCAATGGGCTGTCAAGAAGCATATCTTTTTAACAAAAATCTGAACAAAGAACTAATAAAGAACTTTTCAGATTAAGTTTAGGGTCATATGAAAATAGGTTGATGGGCATATTTGCCCATCCCAACCTAGAATATAAGAGCCTCTCAAACTCAACTGCTGAAGATAATTGCAGACAAGTAATATCTATTTATTGAAAGAATCCAAGTATGATCTTATATTGCTCATTATTATCTCATTGTACCTCTCTGGGAAGACTTACATCAAGAATAATGGCTTAAAAACACTCTTCAACTAGGCCATTTCCAGCACAACATCAGGCAATGCAATTTTAGCAGCAGTCATCTCTACTAAGAGACACAATCATTGTTGTTTTTCTTGTATTGAATATGATGGCTTAATTTCCAGTGAAAGAAAGATTGTACTCCAAAATCTAATTTTCTTGAGCCTTATCTCTCACTCAATACAGACGGTACCACACCTGAGAGACGAACAGGACACAACATTGGTCAAGATTCATTCTCTGACAAATTAGCAGACCTGTTTTTATCCATTATGTGAAATTTACTGCAATTTTGAGGCCAGTTATGCTTTTGTATGATTGTCAAATGATGTGCTTGTACTGAAAAAAAGTTACAATGGGAAGCATTGTTTGCTGGCTAGATATGTTCAGTTAGGAGCCCAGGATGGTATACGCTCCTTTCTCTTTCTCCTCCTCTTCCTGATATATCATGGCAACAACTCTAAAAAATAGATTGGGTTGAGAGATAGAGAGAGACAAAGAGTGACTGATCCAAAGTCTCCCAATGAGTTCATATTGTCAAGGTTCCAACTGATGAACCCAACTAAAGTAAACATGGCTGAGACCATCCAATCTCTTAATGCAAAACTTTACTGAGTACATCATTTTGACACTAATGAAAGCAAAATCAGACCTGGCTATTTCCAGGGGTGAAATCTAAAAAATTTCCCTACCGGTTCTGTGGGTGTGGCTTATTTTGTGGGCGTGGCTTGGAGGTCAGG
>JANHFT010004582.1:83613-96119 GCA_032467955.1 Pseudoxenodon macrops | reverse complement strand
CTCCTTGCAGCCAGTATCAGCAGTCTGATTAGCACAGGAAAATAAAATTCTGCCTGTCTCTACCTCCCAGCAATTTGTCTCCTTGCAGCTTTAGTTTCACTTTCAGTTTACTGCCTGCTTGCAGCTTTAGTTTCACTTTCAGTTTAGCACATGCTGCCTGCCGGCTCAAGGAGCTGAGAATCAGTTGCTTAGCTTAAGAGGCTCCTTCTGCTGGCTGCAAAGAGGTAAATTGCTGGGAGGCAGAGGCCAAAGGGGGGGAGGCTGGGTAGAGCTAAGACGCACCCAAGTTTTCACCCTCTTTTTGGGAGTAAAAAGGTGCGTCTTAGAAAAATACAGTACATGACCAAAATGAAGTGGCTATTCAGTTGACATTAGCACTTTTGAATATTTGAGCTTGAGTCTCCTAATCTAATGTATTGTGTGAACCCAGCCATACTTTTTTATTCAGCAGAAGGTTCTTGCCAATGATCAGTAATAATCAAATCAAAATGTTCATATTCTTGATTTACAGTATAAATGCCAAGAATTCCAAGTTTTAATTTTAAAGAACCTTATTTCCAAAAGATGTGAACAGAAAAAGTTCACGTTTGCATAAATAAAAGAGTTAATAAGATATTTCTAGGATATAGTGGGACAGAAGTGTATTGAACTTACTTGTATTTCTCTCATGTTTAGCAACTGTCTGAACACTTTCAGCAGCTGGAGTTCAAGTTGGATAAAATAAATCAGCTTATTACAGATTTTCTTGCTGATATAAAAGCTAAGAAGGACGTCCTGGAGAATAATAAAGTACAGAAGATGGAAAGAAAACTCTACGTGTTCTTCTTCAACGATGAAGAACGTTTGAAAAACATTGTGGAAACATTGGAGCAACGTGTTGAGGCTCAATCCAACCTTTAAAGATTATATGTTAAATTACTAACATAGATTTTTTTTGGGTAGGGGGATGTTTATAGATTCATTTTTTTTGCATTGAATTTTAATCAAAAGGGCTATTGTTGCAGCACCAGAAAGTTTAAAGGAAACTATGAAACCACCTTTGTGTCAATAGTTATTTAGCGAACTAGATATACTATCAGTATATTCTTGATCTTAAAGTTAAAATATAATTTGGGAAATATTAACATGAAAAAAATTAAGTCCAAATGAACTTGTTGCAAGACTTCCTAGTTTATTACGCTAAGTAGGAGGGATGTGTAGAATATTAATTCATTCGCCAATAGTTTTTCCATTGGCTTTTTTTTTTATCCTTATATTCAGTATATTTCTCATTAACATTTTATCCTAATGAGGCAAATATTCCGAGTTACCTTCCTCAACCTGATGCTTTCCCATAGTGTGATTAGAATAGTTGTGGATTAGGACAGTAGGAGAATATTGGGCTATGAAAAGCTATTCTTACAGGATAATTTAACCTGCATTTCTGTAACCAATAATGCCCAGTGTATTTGTATAATACACCCTCATTCCACACGTTTATATTCAGTTATAATCACTAATTTTAGTGCCAGGTTTAACAGAGTTGATGATTAAATTGTAAATATTGGCCCTATCAGAAAGCTGAGCTTTGTAATTGAAACATGTAAGCTTCAAATAAACGTTTAAGCATCTCAAAGGCTACGCTTTTTTAATTTCTTAGTCTTATCCCCCCTTCTAAAAAAACATTTTATTCCAGGTACAGAACAGAGGGAATTGCAGCATGTTTACTCATGCTCATATTCCAAGGGAAGGGGGTGGTGGTATATTCCCAAATATTATGTTAGTTTCCCCAGGCTGCGTTTTTGATTCACTTGGCATTGCTATTTTTTTAAACAGTCCAATTGCTTCTTCCACCATGTTTCCGTCGGCTGTGAAAAGTCGAGTTCTTGGCATTTTACCGGGATCCCAATAATTTCAAACGCCTTTCAGCCCCACCTTCAGGCAGAGGCGCTGAACTTGAAACGTCGCGCTCCTCCCACAGCGACGCGTTGCAGTAACTTTCCCAACGCCGCTTTCGGCCTCTGTAGGCCGGAAGAGGAGGCCCCGCAGCTGTCTTCAGTTTGCTTTTCCCGGTATCTTTGGCTTCCCGCGGAGGAGATGTTGTTGGTGGCCGGGTTGAGGCTCCACGCTCCCGGACTAAAACTATGGCAGCAAAGCGCCGGAAGATGTAGAGCGCTGCAGCCGGCGAAGAGATGGGCGGGAATCCTCGAGAAGCGCCAGCCCTTCGCGGTTTCCCATTGCAAACTGCTAACGCCGCTTGGTTCGCCCGGAGGGTTTGCATCCCGGTTTTGGCTGGGAAAAACCAAGCAGGTAGGTGTTGCAGCGAACGGTGCTTCCTTACACGGCGAGGGAGGGCGAAAGTTCCCGTAGAAAGCCTGCAACCGGGGCTTAAGCCGCGGCTCCTGGCCTGCAGGTTGTTGCACGTGTGGATCTACAATCAGTGCTGTAATCCGGTGATTCTCGACCTCGGTAGCTTTTAAGATGTGTGGAGTGCAGGTCCCAGAATTTCTGAGCCACCAAGTGGAGTGATCCATGCTACCTACCTGTGTTAAGCCGAAGAACGCTCAGCAGCAGGAAATTGGAAACAAAATCTGAAATGTGTACAGTATCTTTTTCTTTTTCCACCAGGAGAGATAATAAGCAAACGGTTTAGTTTTAATTTGGTAGGAAATACTTCAAAATGCTTTTGTTGCTGCTTCTTTGAAATCCATGTATAGCAGCAAACGTGTTGCATGGAGTGGAAATTGCTAATGATTAAGGAGGGACATCTAAAAGGTGTTTGTAGTTGCAATAAAGAAAACATGACAAAATTAAAGCAATTGTCGGCTGCCCAAGATTATATTGCAGAAGATAGGTGGCCATATAAGCCTTATATGGACAGGAAATCTTAATTTTTCATGTGGTCTATGCATCACTCACATAACAAAGGGAAACATAGAGGTAGGGCAGCAGTTTGCCAATCTCAACCAGGCTCTCAGGATCATTATGTAAATTAGTTGCTAGAAGAAAGCATGTCTGCATATATATGTTGATACATGGGTAAACTTAGTGGAAGAGATACTGATACTGATTATATATGTTATTTGGCCTCTAGGTTCCATTTCTCCACGCAGAGTCTCTCTGCCACTTTGGTACATCATCCCTGGAAGAACATTCAGAATATGGAAGATTAATTTATTCTGGAAGTTTATCAAAAGCTGTATTAGGTAAGTGTGTTGGGATTTTTAAAAAACTTTTTCATGAGTGGGAATTCTTGTCATACAGAAATGCATGCAAAGTGTGTTAGCTATAAATTTGCTTATGCATTTAAATATCTTATTTAAGTATTAATTAGTGTAGTAGTTTAACCCAGGCATTTGTGACTTGCTAGAAAGAAGAACGTTAAGAAGCTTTCTCTGTTGCCTAAAACCCCAAAATACTTTTGGAGCACCTTGGTGGCGCCTTTTAGTTTATTGGGGAACACAATGGCTGGAAGGAAAAATGCTGGTGAGTGGGAAGGGTTAATTCAGGAAGTATTTGGGTTTAAACAAGGTTCTCTCCTGCCTTGAATTAAACCTATCTTTAAAAAATAGAGAAATTAATTTCCTGGCATCTTTGTATGATGTTAATATGTTCTAATGTTCTGAATATAAGTGGCCATAAAGATTTCTGTTTTATGTACAACCATTTGAAAAATGAGCAATAGCCAGCTGGGACTCCTCTCCAAAGTATAGCCAAACTACATTATTATTTCTGGGTTTTTGAGATACTGGTATCTGGTATCTAATTCCCAGTTTGATGCTCTCTTGATTCAACTAACTACCACTCTCTCATCCTTTATGGCCATGCTTTTTGAAAATTATGAGAATTCATGTCCAGTTATCTGGAGGAACAAGTCTCATTAAACTGATAAGGGCTTAACTCTGAGTAGAACATACAACTCTTTAAAACTTGTGTTACTTTTTGTAAATTTAAAGCAAAGAGAAAACTGAGTCTTCATTTATTGAACTATACCAGCCTGCAGCCCTCACTCCTAATCATAGCTATCAGGAACTACTGCAAGTTCTTAGTTGTTGGTCAATATGAGAAAGGCTGCCCGCTTAATTGCCTTCCAAAGTCCTTTTTAAAACAAAATATTTAATTTGTTTTTCATCTATTCTTTTATGCTTTTATTATTAAATTTACCGGTATATGCCAACCATCTCACAATAATATAAAGACATAAAACATTAAGAACATTAAAACATTAAAATCAATGAAGGACTAGATAAAAAGGGACTAATATGTAAATGGAATGGAGGTGGAATCTTTTCTCAAACTAGTAACTACCTCCAAAGTGGAAGGCCCAAGTTAGCTTGCAGAGCCAGGTTTTCAGTGCTTTTTGAAAGGCTAAGTGGGTAGGCCATGATAGAAAAGGCTTTTCAC
This sequence comes from Pseudoxenodon macrops, assembly GCA_032467955.1. NCBI lineage: Eukaryota > Metazoa > Chordata > Lepidosauria > Squamata > Pseudoxenodontidae > Pseudoxenodon > Pseudoxenodon macrops. The sequence continues at coordinate 91,736 of JANHFT010004582.1, read as the reverse complement.
TGCATCCTGCCAGCTGAAATTCTTTGGTCAACGTAGTCTGCACCATACTCCCTCCAGGCCAATCCCAGTTGGGCGAGACAGTTCTTCAGATCCATGCCATAAAGGGCTTTAAATGTGATAAGCAGCACCTTGAATTAGACCCAGAAGCTAACTAGGAACTTTTAAAAACATTCTTCATATCAGTGGCATATGTCTTAGAAGCCTGGCAGGGCAACAATTTGTAGCAAAAGAGTAGAACTTGATAAAAAAAGGGGTGCTCTCTTGTAATCCCTTCCACTCCAGTATTTCTACTCTGGGTGTTGGGAGGGAAAACTAGTCAGGCCCAAGAAAGATTGCTTTAGAAATTGCTTGTTTCCCCAGAGAAGGAAATTAGAATGGAAGGGATTACAAAAAGTTAAGCAGGCACACAATGGGCAATATATTGGACTATTTGCATAGTATGCTCATAGCTGCCGGTGCATCCCATTGCTTTTGATGTGTATTCCTCATTGTGTGCCTTCATATTCTCTTGTAATCTCTCTCCAACAAACGTAAATACTATTATTAATTTCCTTCCTGTTAATTATCCCAGCATCCAGATTTGAGCATTCAAATCTGGGGAAGTAATTAGGAGGGAAGCAAAAGTGGAAGGTGTGAAACTGATTAGTCTTGTCAATTTCAAGCATCTCTAGCTTGGGAAAAAGGAAAGCACAGTCCTGCCACACGATTTCCCACTTAGCAACTGTTTCACTTAACAGAGCTGCTAGTCATAATTGGGATTGCTAAACAAGAACTACCTGTACAGCTTTTTCTGGCAGCCATGGAAGCCCAGGAAAATGTGTCTTTCTTTACAGGAGTGGTAACAGCTGCAGTAAGTGCCTCTTTTCCCCTTCCCATTCAAACTGCTGCATATTGTTAAATATTTCATTCAATCCTGCTGAGGAAGATGGCTATAATGGATGTAAATGGCTCTTAGTACTGCATAGTTCTTGAATTACTATCTGGGTGAATAACAATATGTGGTTGGGAGTCAATTTGGACCTCTTAACTATTAACATGTTTTTCTTTTATTGCAGGAGTGAAGATGTTCTGTTTTACCACCAGCCTAATTACTGCTTCCATGTTGTTTGTTATTATACACAAGTATGGCTTAAATTTTGACAAACTCTACTCGGAAATTGCTTTTTATAGTGCCACACTATTCTTCATTTTCCTAACACCAATGTTCTTACATTTATTTACTAGAAGGTATATTGTCCGTCTGTACCATAATGATAAAACAGACACATATACAGCAATTACATACAGTGGCATTTTGAGAGAAAAGAAAATGTTGTTCCATCAGAAAGATGTGACTGTTCCAGACATAAGCAAGATGTTCACAACATTTCATGTTAAAAGAAGAGCAATGCTTGTTAATCCATACCTTTTTAATTATTCTCAAGACTATAGCCATCTTATGGGTTATGACAAACCCTTTCAGTTTAGTTTGAAGGACTCAGAAAAATAGAATTCTAAAATGTCAAAGTCTTTATATATTACCTGATTTCTGCTTGATGTTCAAAAGTCTTTCACAGATTCTAGATGACCTAATACTGCTTTTTTTCATCATTACTTTAGTTTTGTTATTTTAAGTATTGATAAACGTGATTAAAAGTGCTTTTACTGGGATGAGCATTTAGTCTGCTGAGCAAAAAGATGGTCTTTTAAGATGTTGCATCTTTGACTCCTCTTTCAGAGTTGGAATTCTGAACACAGGGGTCAAAGAGGTCATCTGTGTTAAAATTGAACAGCCCACTCTCAACAGAGGGGGAAGGATACAACACCTCTCTCCCGTTTACAAAACAGTCCTTTCAGCAGTTCCAAGAAGATTCCACACCCATTTCCATTCTGATTCACACAGCCCTGATAGACATCCACCCACCCCCAGTGGCCTCAACAACTCCCAGAGAGAGGCCTAATGACCAGATGACTGCAAGGAATATAAATCCTCCCCTTTTCCTCCTCCCTCCCGTCCCCATTCAGTCAGAACTGAAGAAGCATCTTGGATGAGAAGCAAAATGTCCAGGGGGAGGGGGGAACGGTGGAACAAAGTGGGTTGCCTGTTGAAAAAGTACTTTTGTAACAATACCATCTATTTCACAGATGAATTGATACAATCTTCAAAGAATCCTCGCCCACTTCTAAGAACTAGCTCAGTTTTAAGGAGTACATGTTTTTTTATTTCTTTATTTTTAAGTTTCTGCCTATTGAGATCATCTTCAGTTTTCCCAAAACTATATTATTGAGGAAGTTTCAATTCACAATTATGGATAGCTAAAGAATGGATGAACTTCACTACAGTAAAGGAAGCGTTTTTACCACTAGAGGGACCTGAATCACAATACTGTATGACACCTTTAAATGCAGGCCCCTCTAATGGAGTGCTCAAAAAGCATGCATTGTTAAATAAATGGAGCCATAATTGGCTTACTACTGACTTAGTAATGACTTAGTGGGGCATACAAAAAAAATTTCTTTTAAAATAATGTTCTTAAGGGTTACTTTGTTTTTGGATTGTTGGCACATTGATTTCAGTAATATTTTTTACGACTTCATATAAAGTATCACAGGAGTTCAGTACCTCTGGCATAAGTGACAACAGTAGCAAGATTTGTTTCTTTGTAAAGCTGATTAATACAAATAAAAATTATATCCTTTGAAGGATGGGTTTTACAAACTACACAGTCTACAGTCTACACAGTCATATGCCTTCCATTCTACATATTCATGCAAAAATAAACTGCTGTTCCTCTAGTGCACATACAGGTTCTATAACCTTTGGCTGTACTTAAAGAGTAAGAAGGAATATAGTTTGATAAAGCAGAAGGTTTTAATACAAGAAGACCGAATAAATGTCATCAGGACCTCTTTTGTCTTAAATTGTCAGCAAGTAAACGGGTACATTTATCAATCCACTTTAGTGTTCAAAATGATATATATTACATGGAAAGAATGATTAGTCTTACTCTGAAGAACATCATGGCTAGTTCCAACATTTTTATCTGACTAAGTAGTTTACATGCATATTTCCTGCATCTGTAATCACAGCCAAATATTGTTTGACGATAACTCACAAAAAGAAAAGACTGAAGCTCTTTTAACAGTAATATAAGAATAGCTAGAAAGATGGCTGTCTAATTTTTGGGAAGTGTGACTAACATTTAAATCTAGACAGAGTACACATTCTTTGGTTGGCAAACCCTAAACATTAGTTTTGGTATAATTAATTTTGAGTGCTTCCGAATTACAATACATAACTCACTTTTGGCCAATTGGAACTGAGATAACAGCATCATTTACATATAGGAGGGTTCCTTCACTTTTGGAGAATGACAAGTATGATTATTCATCTTGGTTGCTAAGAGGGTTAACAAATGTGCCATAGTAGCGGCCCAGATACGCATCTCTGCTTAATTCTTATGCTAGCAGGAGTTGCCTTGCTGTTACAGCCTTGCATACAAGCCTCATCTTAAACTAGAATTTTTGAAAAGTTAATATATAGCATAAGGAAGACTTACTGTTATCTTAGACAATATTTGTCTGTGATAAAATTCTTGCAGATTTACCATAATTTATATCACTTCTAGGTATAAGATCAAGGTGGATTTTATCTAACCCCATTATTTTAGGATCACACTCTTATTGTGTATAAATGTGAACAGGAAGGGCACAACAGTAATCTACCAATCCAAATTATTCCATTTTTTTAAACTGGCAGGTTTTGATTAGACTTGGTTTGTTTAATTAAATGGCTATTTCTGAGCATATTAAGGAGGGCCACCATGGGAATAACTAATTAAGCTCTAGGTTAGGTTTCTGTAGTTGGGATTATTCCAGTATATATCCCAAAAGGGTCCATTCATGCTTGTGAATGAAGGAAAAAGATGGTGGTTAGATGAGGATTGTGAAGCCCAAAATAAAGTTGAATTGAGAAGCCAATATTTTTAAGGGGGTGCTTCCTGACAGCCATAATCAAAGTAAGCTTCGGTATGTATTAGAATGTAGGTGTTAGAATTATGGATAAATTGCAGAAATAACTATGGACACTAGCACTGTTTAAAATAGTATATATGTTATTTTGTTTTTACCTTTGTTTCATGGCAACTGGCATACCAGGACAATTACATTGTGTTCAATATATTTATACGTAAACAATAAAAATATATTCAAAAAAATCTAATTAAGCTTCGGTGAATATAGTGATTCCCTCCCTCCTTTTACACAAATGAGATTCAAAATATATTGCGTGTCTTCTGTAACAATGAGCAAAATGTTAAAAGATTTTCAGATAATTGTTTTGGTGTCACTTAAGATACAACATAGCTATTCCCCCTTTTAAAAAAAATCTCGTTTGAGGATGACGAAGCATAACATTCTTCCTCTTTTTACTGAAAATGAAATTACTTTGTTGCTGGCAAGATGGTGTTGCGATATCTACAGTTTTTCCAGCTATTTATTATCATTCTTTCTGTTTATGGCTTTACTGTGGCACTGGAAAAACAACTGCTTTGTACAACCCATGACATTGATATTTTATATTCCTATTGTGGTAAGTAAAGAACAATTATCCTTTTGTTTAGTAGGGCTTGCAAATCCTTTCAGATTAGTTTGTCCCTTCTTCGGCTATATTGTTCTGTTTGTTTAAAATAGCCAGAAAACTGTGCCCCGGATAATACTTGGAAACAGATCAGAAGGAGAGAGATCATTTTGGGGAGGTTACCATTGAGCCCTCATTCTGGTGAACTAGATTTCTCCGTGCGTTTGTTTCTCACTAACACAGCCATTTTGCGTACTATCTCTGCTTCCTTTTGTTGTATATTTACAAAAAGGTCATGTGTAATTGTAGGTAGAGAGCCAGTTTGGTATAGCTTGAAAAGGGAGACAATTGGGTGTAACGCTTAAGATACCAGGCTAGGAGGCAGGAGACCCTGAGATTTCAGTCCTGCCTCAAGCACAAAGCTAGCTGGGTGACTTAGAGCCAAGTTCCTCCATTGCCAAACCACTTCCCCAAAACCTTGCCAGGGACTGGTCCAAGCAAGGCAATTAACACTGATTCACACAGACAGACAGACAGACAGACACACACACACACACACACACACACACACACTCAGACCCTTGAAAAGCCATGTTGTCTTCAGTAAAGTAGAATTTTGTTTCTCCAGTTGCCCTATGTTTGCAATAAAGTAATCCCACTAAAACTAGCTTTAGTGTCATGTACCAGTATGACCTTTACTGTTAATGTGGATAACTTGCAATCTGGGATGCACAATTTTAATTAGAAAATAGTGCAGGTGTAATGCTTTTGAGCTGGAAAATCTCTTTGGTTTGCAAAACTTTACAACCAATTTAATTTTTAAAATTAATTTTTTAATTACATTAAAATTAATTTTTTAATTTTTTCCTTTTTGTTTCTTTAGGTATTTTATCCCTCAGTCTAAGCCAAACGTTGCATTGTCTTCATTGTAAGACACTTGTATATTGCATTTGGTTGCCACTATGCTCTTCATTAGCAATTTCTATTTCACATGCATTTCACTTTTGATTTAGCATCTAGGCCAAAACAGATTTCTGTAAAAATCAAAGCAATAGTCTGATGCTTTATGATTTCAGTAGAAAATATTGGTATTGGTTAGAAAAATGAAACTAATTGTTAGTTAATCTCAACAGATTTTTAAACTTCAAAAGTGAAGTTACTTTCTTTTCATCAATCAAGAATGAAATAGAAAAATGCAGTATTTAGAAAGACAATATTCCACCCTATTTCAAATGTATTTCCAATATTTAATTCCTTGCTAAACTGGTGTCAAATCTACACCTATAGGCTTGTTGTGTTATGACTGCAGACTCACAAAATGATTTTCAGATTTTAAACAGGTATCCCACGTCTTTTACCCTAAAATGCTCTAATTTTCATTACATTATCAGTGTAATAACTTCTGTAGAAATTCCTGTCAAGTAGGTGTAAAACACAGAAAATACAATTCTATTTAGATCTATTCTAGGGGCTGACATTGTCATGGTAACCTTTAATCCTCCCTATTCAGGAGTGAACAACCATTGTTGTGGTCTTCTTCTTAGATTGTGAATGTGTGTTTGTGTGTGTGTTATTTATTTATTTATATTTCACATTGCTGAACCACTCCTGTCTCTCAAAAGTGGGTCTCTGGGTGATGTACAATAAAACAAACAATAAATAAAGCAATAAAAATGCTCATTAACTTCCAAAATTAAAGCAAATCCCTTGAAAAGTATCTGAAGTTTCAGCTGATGTAGAATGTGGCCATGCAAGTAATATTGGGCATCCGAAGAAGGGCACAGAAAGCACCTTGGCTCCATGAACTACAATATCTTCAATATCTGGCAAGAATTTCGGTTTTGATTTTCAGGTCTCTCCAAAGGATCCTTGGACCACACTTTAGAAAACATGGTTCTAGTATAAAGCAACATGCCTATATTATTTTTTTAAAGTCCATATAAAATATGTCATTGCATCTGATGTAAATATATAAGTTGTATTGTCTGATGATGCCATCACATTTGTGCCTTCATTTGTGCCTTTGTTCTTTCATGGGCACTCTTGGTGCCACACATTTGCTAATGAGTTCTTTGGAATTGGCACAAAAGTTATTTTTCATTTTGTAAATTAGTTTAAATCTTGTGGGATGACCATAACCATTTCTTCTAATTTAAATAAAATGAGCTAATGAATTAATATTACATTTGAGCAAGCAGTGGGGGACTGAAACACCTTATTTCTACAAGGAGTAGGCATGCTTTTACATTTATGTTACCACTTTTTGTAACCTACAAAGCTGAAAGAGAACTTGTTTAAATATTTGCTTTGGAGCAGAAAATAATACCATATTAAATCTATTTTGGGTGCCATGTGAAAATTGAGATCTATTCAGAAAAGTTCAGCCATTGAATATGGCCTGAGGTGGCTTAATAACTTCTTCTTTCACTTATTGAAAGCTCTGGCATGCCCCCATTTATGAGAAGATGACTTCTTATGACATAGTGGGTCACATGCTTTGTAGAATATCTTGGTAGGTGAGCAAAAATAGAATAATCCACAAATAACATGGCCCCAAAGATGAGAAACAAGCAAATTTGAAAGCTCTGGAATACTATAATCCCTGTTACAATTTCAGCTGCTTCAATTAACTACAGATGTAGAAGAACTCTTAAACTCTGCATTTCTTTTTTATATGATCTGTTTTTCTAGATGCAATTGCTCTATATTATCTTGATTAAGTATTGTCTTGCTAGTTTCCTCCATCCCCGCACAGACTCAAAGCATAGGTTGACACTTATTTTCAAAAGTATGTTAGTTGTGTGTTTTAGCCCTCTAACAGGAATAATCAATGATTCATGTCATTTGTTAATTATTTTTTTTTAAACTTTGTTTGCCTCACAGGTTCTGGGAGAGATAACTTCTTATTTTCAGTGGATCCATGTTTGTTACGGAATCGTTCAGAATGGCGGGGTACTATTTTCTGGGTTCCAAGTGAGTTTACTGCCAATGTCAGACTACACCAGACTTAACTGTTGTCCATTACAGGTGGGCCTTGCTTAATGACCCACTCGTAAGGATTACCTGTATAGCAAGCATATCATGCTATTTTTTCTTGTTGCTGGGTTGGATCTGATGGTAACCTCCTTTGGGTAGAAAGTGCTTCTGCTTATTCAGCATCAAGCACCAGGCTTGGCTGATCTTTGCATCTACTGTAGTGTTTCATTGGATTGTATATACAGGTGGTGCTCAACATACAACAGTAATGGAACCTGCTCATTACAGTTGCAAGTAGTATCAACTGTTAAGTTAGACAGTGTTGCTTAACAATTCCAGCCCCTGCTCTTCCTGATGCTACCATTAAACAAATATGCATGGGGTACCTCCTGGGTGAGGGTAGCTGGTCATAAAGGAGACAGACAAGCAGCAAAAAGATTTTCGAAGCCAAAAACAGCCCAGCAGAGGGGGAAAACCGCAGCTAGATTAGGGCCTAGCACAGGGGTGAAATTCTACCGGTTCGGCCCGGTTCTATAGAGTAGGTTGCAAGCAGCTGGTGATGTCATAGAACCGGTCCTGTTAAAACTCT
>JANHFT010004582.1:67312-83513 GCA_032467955.1 Pseudoxenodon macrops | reverse complement strand
GACCGGTTCTATGATGTCACCAGCTGCTTGCAACCTACTCTATAGAACCGGGCCGAACCGGTAGGATTTCACCCCTGATCTGGTTCCAGTAAATATGGGCACCAGCCAGGCTCAACCACTATGGAGTCCTGTCAGAGTGGGATGGGGGAGAAAGGTAAGGGGTGTTGCAGCATCCCTGTGGCTGGTTGTAAAGGCAAATGACTACAGCGATATTGTAGCCTCTGTAAATTTGAAACAGGATTGTATGCAGCTTTTTGGGCAGGTACCCTGTCATATGTTTGGTCATTAATTGACTGGTGATATTTTGAGAACTATCTGTATACTAATTACTCCAGGAGGACTGACTTTCAGTATTTAATGGCTGTTATTGGAAACTATGAGAGAGCATTAGGCCGACAGCATATTTTAATAAAAATATTAAGTGCTGTCAACTACTGCGAAGTTAACATTCATAGAACTCATTGCTATGTTTCTATATCATAGTGGTCCATATTCATTTCTGAATATATATATATTTTGAATGACCCCAGCAGTTAGATTCACACACAATGTCAACATATTTCACGGTCACCTTAAACAACAATAGAAGAGAATATCTGTATTCAGGGTTGAACTGTGGAGTCCTTAGTGCTGTGGTTGTTTGCTTGCAGATATTTCATTATAACATACAGAGGTAACATCAGTACTAGTGAATGTGGGATTTGCTCCCTGTTTATATACTTACTTAGGTAGTTATATAAGTATTTAAATACAATAAAGCAATCATAGATTACTCACAGAACGATGAGTAGTTAGAGTGAGAAAATATTGATAAAAATGATTGCTACCACTCTTTTATGCCATACAGTTTGTTCTAGTGAAAATATAGCCTATTAAGCATGTACATTTGTACAAAATACTTAATTGATTTGTGAAGGTCATGGAAGTATTCTTTTGCTCACCTTTCTGTATTTTTCATATTATCAGCACACATCTCATATGCCTAAGGATTGCTGGAGCATTAGTAATCAAAGCAACATTGTGCTTGTTCTTTCATATTCATTAATGTTTCTGGACAGCAATTTCTCCAAAATGGGAAATATTGGTTCAAGCCTTTCATTGTACACATTTAAGTCCTGTTCAGTTTAATGGGCTTATTTCCCAGTCAGCGACTTGAGTTTACAGAGTTTACATTCTGTACTGCTGAGCCATCAAACAATTTGATTTTTTTTTCTTAGACTATCATGTGAACGTGTACATTGCAGTTTGTAATGCAGAAATCATGGCTTAGTAATTTGTAAATGAAGAAAGACACAGGGTATTCTGTTGAAAATGATGGTAGGGATAATGTAACACATCTGGAAGCAACTGTTTGAGTTAGAGTGCATGAGAGAACCTTTAAACCAGAGAAACAAATTCTAGTTCTTTCTCATGCTGAGTATATATATTATTATTTTTCTCCACTTTTGGTATGTAAAAAACCTTAAGCAACCAATTCATTTCTCCGTTTGGTGAAAGGTCTCTGATTAGTTCCAAATTTTGTTATAAGAATGATAATGTATAATCTGACATAATAAATGATACGGTAAAATATAATAAAATCTTTATCATTCCTCTGGCTTTGTTGCCACCATTTATAATTGTCTGTATAAATATGTTTTCAATGGATGCCTTCTTCTAGGACACAAAATATTTTGTGAAATCCCATGGATTTAAAAAGAATTTTAAAATGATCAAATTTTCACTCTCTTTCTCATACACATATAAGGAATATGTTATAGACCTGCATTATATAATTGCATAGAGACATTATCAATGATCTTTTTGTAACATATTTCTGCAGAGGCTGATTTGACAGTTATCAATGCACGTATACAGTTGTTGAATGGGCCTTTCAAAGCCTTAAAATGGGAGAGTACTATTTGTCATGGTGTGGATGATGACTATTCATTTTGTGGAGCTCTGAAGGGAGGTAAGTATGACCTATAACATTTGTTCTGATTCTTGTATTCTATTTATCCAGACTTCCAGTATATCCTTTTATGAAGAAAGCAACAGGGGAAAAAACATACTGAGCAGTGATGTCTTTTAAAACCTTACTTTTAGAGCTATAGTACTTTGCAGACAAATATAAATAACTAATACAAATAATGGATCTTCAAACAGTCTTCCTACTCTTCTCCTGGTAGGACTGCTATGAAAAGATTACAATTCAGTATATCACTTTATTACCCTAATTATTCTCATGGTACTTCCCTCTCTGAAAAATAATACTTCTTCAAAGGTCAGGGTGTCTCTGCAAAGAGAAACAAATATGCAGAATCTATTATGTAAACTGAAAGAATTGAGAAGGGAAACTTGGGATGACTCGCTGGGGTATAAGAGGGAGGGAAGGACAACTTCAAGTAGATTTGCCACATTCTGTAACTATAGCCTACATCAATAAAGTTTAATTCTAGTCTTCCTGTGGAGTGGGTTTCCTGGTCAAGTCTACCTTATAGGGCTGACAGTCTTTATCTATTGTGATGTGTATAGCTAAGTTCCCTTTAGATTTTTATCTGGGGCTTTGGGTAAACATAACTGACAATGTTTCCTGAATGCTAATCTTTGGATCCTCTTCTCCTGTAGCAATCTTCTGTTCCTTGAAGCCTAGCCTTTCTCTGTTTTGGGGGATCCTTAGTGTTCTTTCATCCATCTGAGAATCGATTTCTCTTCAGCAGTTCAACATTGTCAGAATTGTATTTTGTCAGCCAACCTTTTGTTCTTCTGAGTTCAATCACAGCTTCTTACCCATTTCAGCTTCCTCCGCTCTGTTTTAACAGAGATTGTCTCTGTGTGTGAAACTTTGTTTCCTTCCCAGTGTTTTTCTCAGACACACACACACCGCTTGCTACCTACAAGTATAACTTATATGTCTGAAAGATCACATGCTAGGATGGCAACCAGTGTTTAGTCTTATTTAACATCAACTCATGCAGCAACTTTTCAAACTTCTGATGGTGCCGAATAGGGATGTGGTGGCTCAGTGGCTAAGATGCTGAGCTTGTCGATCAGAAAGATTGGCAGTTCGGCGGTTCAAATCCCTAGCCCTGCATAATGGTGTGAGCTCCCCTTACTTGTCCCAGCTTCTGCCAACCTAGCAGTTCAAAAGCATGTAAAAAGGCAAGTAGAAAAATAGGGACCACTTTGGTAGGAAGGTAACAGCGTTCCATGCGCCTTCAGTGTTTAGTCATGCTGGCCACATGACCATGGAGACTTCTTCGGACAGTGCTGCCTCTTCAGCTTTGAAACAGAGATGAGCACCTCCCACTAAAGTTGGGAACAACTAGCACATATGTGCGAGGGGAACCTTTACCTTTACTTACAACCAGTCTTCAAAATCCCAGCTGTTACAGCATACTTACATTACTTCAATGGCCACCACATGACATCCTCATTTAATGACCATGGTGATTTACTTAATGTTGACAACTAGGAAATGCCAGAACTGCCATCACTAAGTGACATGCTCACGTGACATTGTGTTTTACAATCACATTACTTGGTGACTGAAATTCCAACCCCAACTGTTGTTGCAAACTGAAGAGTATCTCTCTATATATCATTATTAACATTCCACAAGACTGCTACATTTTGACTAGAATTCTTTATTCTAGACAACAATTCTTAATACGTTTAGTAATAAGAAATTATTATTACTATTATTGTTGTTGTTGCTGGTTGTTGTGGGTCAGACCCCCCCCCCCAAAATTAAGCACCAAGGAAGATCCTAGGATCCTTATAATTAAGAAAGATGTATTAAAGTGACCCCGATAGTTACAGCATCAGAAAACAGCTAGATCTGAGGTATGGCAAGGTTAGTAGTCCATGGACATGTCTCATACAGATTTGCCGTGTGGTTAAGACACATGGTATCATGCTTTATGACCTCGACACTTAATGACAGAAATCCTGGTTCCTACTGCCATTGAAATCTGAGGGTGTGAACACACAATTACAATCTGATTATTAAATCACATACTTCACCTAAGCCTTAGGTGTAGCCTAAATTTTTTTTTCCACAGACGTTGCTGCCAGATTATATAATTTTAAAGTGATAGAAATTGGGAAGGTACAATCAAATTGTAGTTTGGCATGTAATAGAAAAGAGAAGTCACTAAATTTCTGAAAGTTAATCATATTAATGTTAATGTAATAGGTTTATGAAAAGTAAAAGTAGTCCTCGACTTATACACATTTGTTTAGTGACCATTTGAAGTTACAACAGCACTGCCCTATAATTGTTTTTCACACCCACAATAGTTGCAGCATCCCCACGGCCACCTGATCAAAATTCAGAGGCTTGGCAACTGGCTTGTTTTTATGATGGTTGCAATTTCCCAAGGTCATGTGATCACATTTTTCCAACCTTCTGACAAGCAAAGTCTATTTTGTTGTCAATTGTTAAGTGAATTTGCTTGATTCACTTAACAACTGTGTTACTAATTTAACAACGGCAGTGATTCACTTAACAATTGTGGCAAGAAAGATCATAGAATGGGGCAAAACTCTCTTAACAACTGTCTTAGCAGTGGAAACTTTGGGCTCAGTTGTGGTTGTACGTCGATGACTAATTGTAACATTTTCATTTAGATAAAAACACATTGAGGTTGTTTTCTAGGACCCTCTCACTTTTGGGATTCTGAGCCCTGGCAATGACCACCCAAAAGTTCTGCGCTCCTGCAATAATGTTATGTGTCTCATTACATCATCAGGCAGATTACACAATTTTTCAGTATTTGTGTGATTACGGTATATCATGATGCATCTGGCATCACTTTTCCACAGGGGTGCAGCAACTAATATAACATTCTGTTTGAATGCTCTTGCATGGCTAAAGCATTGGCAGCCAATTTTTTTGTCTTTTTTCCCTTGTCATTTGCAATAATTTGTCTAGTTGTTATCCCTCTAAATATATTTTTCATACGCCACCTACAGTGTGTGTTAAAATGTGGAAAAATAACAGAATAACTTTTATTTGTGCAAACTTTTGATCACTGTTTCTTTTGTGCAGAAACGATCAATACAACTGTGAATATCAGTGGATCAGGGTCAAAATATCTGCAGCTTTTAAAGGTATAAACTTCAGATAACCTGCAACCGCAGGCAATCGTTGCTTGAAATTATTTTTAAAAATGCCTTTCTACAGCTGGTAATTCATTTTTTTCTCTTTATTATAGGGGGAATACATTGTAGTTTTGGAAATATTCACAGGTCTCAAGGAGTTGGTAACTTGTGTGAATTACACACTGATCCTTAAGTAGGGATTATTTTGGAGAGGAGGTTTTGGTAAATCCTCATAGCATCTGATCCTTCAAATTGTGGAATAGTACCATCAATATAATTAGCCAAAAACAAATGTAAGATCAAGACAAATCTTCATTATATATGAGGTAACATGAACACTTTAATAAAGTGTGTTGCTTGACAAACTTCCAAAACAACCAGTTTATTAAAACTACCGGTACTTCACAAAGCCATGTTGTTATTTTGCTTCCAAGAATGAAGCAAGTTGATTTGACTTCGTCTGCTTCAGAGCCCTTCCAGACCTCTACACGAGGAGGACACTGAGGCCATTGTGAAGAACAGGTGGTGGTTTTTGTTTTCTTAATGTAAAGCACAGAAAACATAGTCTTAACCTAGCCTCTGGATTAAACTATCTATGTTGATAGCCATCACATCAAAAAGATACACTCATGGATATAAAATTGCAACTAGAAATGTAAGACGAATAAAGTTATATCAATGTCAACTACCCTTTGTAGCTATTTATTAGGACTCCTACTTTTTTATTCTTGTCCAAAAATGTTTTGTTTTGGTATTTCACTCTCTTGGCCAAATAGTGGGGAAGGGCATAATTTGCAGCACTGCAAAATTTGCTTAAGTTCCTCTTGCTTATCCTGGCCAAATTTTACCAGAAGCAACTTAAAAGGCATCAAACCCCTCTCAAAAATGGAAGGGAAAATACTTTCAGTGGCTATTTGTTTCTAAAAGAGCTTCAACCCTCTTGAGAGATCTGTGAAGATGTCAAGATGTTTTCTGAATCTGCAATGTCTGCAGGTAAGTAAATGGCCTTAGTAAGGCCACACCTGGAATACTGCATCCAACTTTGGTTACCACACTATAAAAAAAGATATTGAGATTCTAGAAAGAATGCAGAGAAGAGCAACAAGGATGATTAGGGGCCTAGTGGCTAAAACGTATGAAGAAAAGTTGCAAGAACTGAGCATGGCTAGTCCAGTGAAGAGAAGGACCAGGAGTGACATGATAGCAGTATTCCAATATTTGAGGGTCACAGAGAGGAGGGGGACAACCTATTTTCCAAAGCACCCAAAGGCCAGACAAGGAACAATAGATGAAAACTGATCAAGAAGAGATTCAGCCTAGGAATAAGGAGAAATTTTCTGACAGAACAATTAACCAATGGAACAGCTTTCCCTCAGAAGTTGTGGGTGCTTCATCATTGGAAGTGTTCAAGAAGAGACTGGACACTCATCAGAAATGGTATAGGGTCTCCTGCTTCAGTAGGGGGTTGGACTAGATGACCGGCAAGATTCCTTCCAACTCTGTTTTTATTCTGTTATTATTCAGGTGGAGTAGGGATCAAAAAAGTCGGCATAGCAGATATGGCTGCATGATGAAGACTATTTTAATATTTTGGCTAGACCCATTATCCAACAATTGCTCCTGAATATTTGCAAAAGATAATAGCAAAACTGAAGAGGAGTGAGGGAAGGAGATACAGTGGGCAGAACTTTCACTGAGAGAAACCTTAAATTATTTCAGGAAACGTGCAGTGGCCTGCAGTCAAATATAAAGTCAGTCTTAAAGTCAATTGAGGCTAACATAACATTATCTGATGAAATACTTTTAAATGCGGGGCAGATGGTGGGCCAGGCAGTGGATTTCAGATGATCTAAAAGCAGCAATAACTTGATATTTGCAAGAACAGACTGAGCTTCTCAAAACTAAAATGAACATCCACAGAATGAACTCACTGGTAGGAGGATGAGCTGTCTGTTATTGGAGAAAATCCACTGAATCAGAGACTCGGGTATTGTGAGGATTTATATCATTTGTGTGATGGTGTCACAACAAAGGTTGTAAATTAATGCAAATACTGTAATTTATCTGCAGAATAACATCATTATGCAAATGAGATAAATCACAGCAGAAATTAAGTCCACACTATGTCAAGCACATTGCTTCATTACTGCTTTAAAAAAATTAAGACCTATTTGCAGTTTGGATTTTAAAACATTTTGAGATTCACTTTTCTGTTGCGTTAGCGAACTATCACATTTAGATTAAATACACCACATCTGACACTAGTTGCTCTCTTAATGTTCTCACAAGATTTAGCAACAAAGCTAAAATGACTTACTAGTTAGGGGCCTGAACAGCTCCCTCAAAATAATTTTTTTTTACCCCTGGAGCTTCTGGGGATGTAATGGTGAACTGAAGATGTTTCCACAAAAGTGGAGCTGATAGCTTCAGCAAAGAATAAAGAATCTGTGAATAGAATAGACTGACTGTTCAGAACCTCTTCAGTCAAGGAGACAATGGGAGATTGTCCACATATGCTCCGGATAGCTGTGCCTGTTCCTCATGAGGAAACCACCAGACAGTGATCTCCCATGGTGTGAACTCAGGGCTATGATAGAAATCTTGCTTGCAAACACAAGTGGTGCCTTTTAAAGGACACTAAGTTCCCTAACCGAACTTTAAAATTGGTATTTTTAAGCTGTTCAGAATAAGAAGTTTGAAAATGCCAGGTGAGTTTGTTTGCTTTCAATCTTAAATGACAGAACATTTTAATCATAAGCTTAAGAACGTAAAGAATTTGAAATAAACACAAAAATTAAATAAGATTTTGATTTTAGAAAGCTATAAATGGACGAAGGCAGGGGTCGCAACCCCCAGGCTGCAGCCCACTACCAGCCCACATCCCATTTGGAACCAGGCCACGCAGGCGGTGGGCGAGTGGGTGCACAGCTCCAGTTGTGCAAGTAGTGAGTGCTCGCATGCAAAGCTTGATTTGCACTTGCAGCGGGCACTCACACACAAAGCTCCATTTGCACTTGTGTCAGTCGCATGTGCTTGCTGCTCGTGCAAATGGAGTTGCGAGCACAAGTCTGCCACTTGCATGGAACAATCCCCACTCCCACCCCCCAGCCAGTCTGCCAAGTTGGAAAGATTGGGGACTGCTAGATTAAGGCACTAGATACATTTAGAATATAGAAACTTTTACCAAAAGATTTTGAAATTAATTATAAAGAACTAAAGCTTCTTATAGAAAACAAATATGTTTTGTTTTTTTGCAAAACATAACAAAGCTAAATAATGCTATGATTTTAAAAACTAGACACTAGAGGGAGTTAAAGATTCTAAGCACAGGGGGAAACATTAGCCTACATTTTGTATTAATTAATGGGATCTACAAAATAATGCAAAACGTTATAACACTGAAAATAGTACTGGAGACATTTAAAGAATTGAGCCAAAAATTAGTAGCCACAATATCAAGAGTGTCAGTCAAGATGTCTGCCTCTATGAATAGGTACGTTCAAAAGATGTTACTGAAGAAATAACAGATATGGAACAAATTTTGTCTGATAAGATAGAGATGGTATCGAAATTTGAATTTCAAGTGACAGGGCAAAATAATAACATGGAAAAGCATGTATCTAAATATACAAAAGAAACTGGCTGATGTTTTAAAAATCAAAAGGGAAACACAAATGATTAAGAAAGTGAGCTAGTTAATTTTTTAATGGAACTACAAAAGAGGCTTGTAAAAGACTTGAAGAACTCTGCAATGGGATAAAGAAGAAAATAAAAATAAAATCCTAGGGCCATGATAGCGAACCTATGGCACGGGTGCCACAGGTGGCAAGCGGAGCCATATCTGAGGGAACGCGAGGCATTGCCCTATGTCAGCTCCAGTGCACATGCGTGCTCTGGCCAGCTGATTTTTGCCCTCCCCAAGCTTCAGGAAAACCTATTGAAGCCTGGGAAGGGTGAAAAATGGCCCAATAGGCCAACCAGAAGTTTGTTTCCGGCCTCCAGAGGACCTCCAGGGGGACAGGGGAGGCCATTTTCACCCTCCCCAGGATCTTAGAGAGCCTCCGGAGCCTGGGGAGGGCAAAAACCAGGCCTACTTGGCCCAACAGAAGTGCGTGTATGCGCACGGGGGGGAATTGAAATATTGGTGTGGGCACATACGCACGTGCTTTTGGTACCTGAGGGGGAAAAAAAAGGTTTGTCATCACTGTCCTAGGGCAATATTTGAATGAACTAAAGATTAAAAAGGAATATAAAATTGATTATTTGATCAAGGTTAAAACAAGATATGTTGTTACTCCTGGCAACCCTTTATGAACTTTCTGCTGTAAAGATTATATTTTATGCATTTGCCTGTAGATAAGAGATGGGATATGGGTTGAGGAAATCATTGTTTGTAACCTTAGAAAGGATAAGGAGTCATTAAATTTGTTGGTATTTGTTGTGATGAATATTGGATATGCTTTAAATATTTGTTCTTTATTCTTATTTTTCTCTGTTTTTATCCTTTTTCTTGCACTTTCTATTCTTTCTTTATGTTTAGTTTGTATGAGATTATAATATTATAATCAAGAATATTAATAGAAATTATGTATCTAAAAATTGTTTTCCCTGATTCCTCCACCTCACAGCTGCAAGCAACATTTCTAATTGTGTGTTGCACCCACCTTTCACTTGGCTATTGGATGGATAAATCCCCGTCTTTCACAGGATTTTAAGGATTTTTAAAAAAATAATTCATAATTTTCAAGATGCTCTGGTTATGTTTCACCCCAGAAGATAAGCAGGCAGGTTTTGCTCATCGCTGGGGACATTTTGCATATCCAAGAGTTTGTTGGGGTGCAGAATTCATAAATCAAGCATACCAAACATTGGCTATAAAACCCCAACTGACTATTTCTAAAAATATTATTTTGAGCTTTACTTATTTTTCTGAAAAATGCTATGAATGTTCATCGCCATGAACACAGTGAAAGAATGGAGAATGCAAATATTATCAGGAGTTCCATTTTCCAGCCATTTATGGAAAACTTCAAGAGGAATTATTGGCATGCCTCTTCATGGCTCTCTCTCCTCATGAACAGAAGGAGCAATCTGTGAGGTGCTCAACATAGAACTGCCTAAGAAAAAATATTACTTGTGTGAAAACGAATAGTCCTTTTTATTTGGAAAGAAAACAGAGGAAATGAGGGTGATGGCAGAAAAGTAAGGCTTAGTCAATGAAGACAAGGCAGTCCTTCTCAACTTTAATAAGTAAACTTAAATGGCCATTTGGTTCATAAACAAATGAAATGAGATGGAACACGGAGGGTGAATGGTTGAAAATCTCAGTCCTTTCTTCTAGAAGCCCTCTGGGTCCTTGTTCTCCATGCAGAACTCCATTTCTTACTTTGGTGTGCAGCTAAGGCCATGATGCCGAACCTATGGCACGCGTGCCAGAGGTGGCACACACAGCTGTCTCTGCTGGCAAGCGTGTCGTCTCCCCAGGTCACCTCTCGGTGGCGTTTCTTTCATGAGCTTCTGTTTCTCTGCAAATGACAAAACAGAAACTCACAAAAGAAAAAGATCTTACCTCTTGCTGGACTGCCAGTGTTGGGATGTCCCACCCGCCGCTGGCCAGCTGGACTTCAGGTTTCTGCTGCACATGTATACATTTCCATGAATGTCTGCACATGTGCATGTTTGTTCATGTCCATGCATGTGTGTGCCCATGTCCGCACATGCGCATACCCTTGCATGTCCACACATGTATGTTTGTTCATGCGCATACAACTTCATGCATGCCTACATTCACATGCATGTCACTTTCAGTTTGGGCATACACCAGAGGTGGGTTCTAACTTACCTCACTGCCGGTTTGCTGCCCCCCCGCGCCTCGTGGGGCACCCACATAGAAAAAAATTCCAAAAAATCCCCCCCCCCAAAAAAAACTGAAAACAAGATAACAACGCATGCGCAGTGCCGGAAACTCGGGGGGGAAAACCCAAAAAAAATTTCAAAAAAAAAAGACGGCAGCGTCCACGGACCAGAACCGGCTCTGTAACATCAGCAGCGGCTTACTACCTATTCGGTAGAACCAGTCCGAATCAGAAGGAACCCACCTCTGCCATATACACACATGCAGTTTGGGCACTTGGTGTCTAAAAGGTTCTCCATCACTGAGCTAAGGGTATCCCTGTCACTCCTTTTTTCCATACAGTGACTCATTTGGTGGTCTCTCCACCAATGACATCCTGTGAGATTTACTCAAATCAAAATGACAATTTAAGAAAAAGTCCCATATTAAAACTTAAAGGAAAATATAAGGTTTTGAGTAGACCGTCATATTATGCTTGTCTTTTCCTAATTTAGAGACACCTCAGCTACAAAGATGTTCCAGTTACATAAAAACACCCTAGTACTGAGCATGTAGAGATAAAATAAATACAATAGCAGAGGTGTTTTTCTCTGATTTTAGCCTCACTTCCCTTGATTCTCTTACCATACACTTTCCAAACAATACCATGATTGTGTACCACTCCACAACATTCATGCCAGTTCCCTAATTATAGGGGCTGATCGTGGTACCCCAAAGTGGGCGAAAAATCCCAATTTGTAGCAGAGGATAATACATTTATCTGATGACAAGCCGAAGGAAAGCATGTTTCTGCAGGCATGCAGATGGAAAATCACAACATTCCATCCTGTTCCGCTTGGGGGGAAAAAAGCAGAAGTTGGCAATTAATTTCATTTATTCAGTGTTTCATGTGTCACAGTACAAAAGGATGAGAACAAAAGGGCATTGTCTCAAAGTACAAAGAAGCACTGATGCTCTCTCTGTGTGTCTTCCAGCAGCACAGGGGTTGCTTGTACCAGAGTGAAAGGTGGGGTTCATTTTTGCATATTCTTATTTCACAGTCAGGTAGTTTCCATTAAATAATCTTTTTAAAGAAATATTATCAGGTGGTGTTTTTTTTTTTCATGACACAAAAAAAGAGTCCTATGATAGCTGAGAGATTTATTGGCCATAAGCTTTTAGGACTGCAGCCCAGTCTGTTGAATAACATGTTATCTTCAGCTGACAGATATATGGCATTACAACAATGAGCAGAAGTCAAAGGGCCATGAAAACAAGCAGTACAAATCTATCATATTCTGTACAATATTCAAATGTATAGGTGGTGCAGCATGGGACTAGAATATTTGCTTCCTCTCAGATTTAACGGCCTGTAAGAATGGTTTGGGAGATTACCTCACCTTGCCCTTGTGAAGCCAAGCTCCCATTCACATAGAAGCAGGATATTTGGACTAGCTCCAATTCAGATTTTTGGTGCACAATGACTTCCCTTCCCCCATCAACCCTTGCTGATTTTAGACACAATAAATAAATTATTGCATACTCAGTTAATTAATACTGACTCATCCGATTGACATAAATGTTATCACACAGCATTTTAAAACTGTGATTTTAAGTTTATTTTTATATTATCCAAATATGAAATAGAAAGGCTGGATAAACTACCGGTACTTTAAATAACTTTAAATAAAGCAGTTAACAAGCAATTCCTGAAAATTGTTAGAATAGGAAGTATGCAAACCCAGTGTCCTTTTCTGTCCTCTAAATGGCTACCTGACCTAGCCAATCAAAGTAGCCAGAAGAGGGTTATTGATGAAGCCTATGGATGGCAGAGAATTCTAGACACTTCCTTAGGTTCTTTACACTCAAAAGTAACTTCATCGCAGCATAAGATGGCCCCAATTTACCACAGCAGTCTCTGCCAGTGGTGGTATGCTGCCGGTTCGCTCCGGATCGCCCGAACTGTTGAAGTGCACAAGTCATAAAGGGCCATAGTTCCTCACTCTGGTCTATAGCAGGGGTGTCAAACTTGCATCGTCACATTGTCGTCATGTGACATATCACGACTTTTTCCCCCTTCGCTAAAACAGGGTTGGGGATGGCCAGCGCGTGACACATCCAGCCTGCGGGTCATGAGTTTAACATTCCTGGTCTATAGTGATAGGCCTAGAAAAGAGGACCTTCACCATGCATCTATATGTAGTCCCCCCTTCAACTACAACAAGCTGTTCAGCACTCTGACCCCCCTCCATGTCCCATCAAGATTCTGATTTGCATCATCATTGCCATCTTCTCAGAGTTCAGCCCCAACTTTTATTCCCTTCCATCTTCATATGTCCTTCATCTTCACTCATCCCGTCAGTATCAGTTGTCATTCTGAGGATTTTACTCTCTATTCCACTATTCTATTTTACCTAATACGTTTCTAAGGGATTTATGTACTTCCCAGAAATTTTCTTTAATAATATATGCATTTCAATATGCACCAGGTAGTGGACTTTTCATACATTATACAATGCCCAATGGATAAAATATGATAATAAAACAGAAGAAAGATGCTGTAGAAAAGAGACAAAACAATTTTTAAAAGCTAGAGATATTTTTTAAAGTACCGGTATTTTCATGTCATGATTAGTGAAAAAATACCAAAATGATGACGTATGCATCATGGTATTCTTCAACTAACATGATTAAATAATGACATTGTGACCTTTAATGCAAATATGTAGGTTATATTATTTGTATGATGGACAAATAATGCATTTGTCTTTATTTCCCCTCCTCTACATGGATGTCGGGTTTTCGCAACACTGGAAAGATAAGAACATATGAGTCCTTCTGAGAACCAATTTATATAAAGAAAATATGTGATTGAAAATAGTTTATGGCAAAGATCTTACAGTGAAAGCAACATCAGCTGATAATTTTAGCACTTCTAAGTTTAAAAAATGCTAGACGTTTTATACTTTAGTATGTGTTGTGCACTCAGACAATTGTAGCCTACTTACACATTCTAGTTAAACACATCTTGGTTTTGCATGATGTATAATGTAGGCTATTGGGAGGGATCTCTGTTGGTGGCATAGTTAGAATCTGCCAAGGTTTCCAGGAGTAGAAATCTGATCATCTGAATGTCTTTGTTATATGTGTTGGTTAAGTCAGGTGGGTTATTAGTGACTAACCAAATGCAAATGCTACTACTGTACTTCTTTAGGTTCTGATCACATAATATTCATAGCATTAAAGCTGCACTTTAACTTGTATCCACCAGGCTGTGATGTGGTTCACTGTTTGAAAAAGGTTATTCAATCACCATTATTCTGTAGACACTGAAGAATACAAGTTAGGAAATTAATTTGAAAATGTATCCATGATGATATACAGTATATATAATATAGTTGCGTTAGTTGACCTTAATGTCAAATCTGTTGCTTGAATATACTGTATATACTGTATATTCAAGAAAGAACAGTAAGAAAAGAATTAAGAAGGGCTTCACAGTGTAATGGTAAACAGGCTGCTTACTTACTTACTTACTTTATTTATTAATTAAATTTATATAGCTGCCCATATGACTATTTGTATTGGTTATATGGTAATGTTTGCCCATCTTAAGAATTAGTTATTCCTTCTTTTATATGCACACACACAGTGACTGCCTCTGCGATGTGGGGAAACTGGGAACCAGAGTTTTATGTGTAATGTAGTCTGGCCTTATCTCCATAATGAAAATTATTCCCAATTTTTGTGGCTTGATTCGTTATCAGGACTGAAATGATTCATAACATGTTACATAGATTTCATTAAATGCTGGTGGGAGGCACCATCCTGCATTTTCTCTCTTGAGTCATTGAGTATTGGAAACATCTGCTGGTTTCATACATCTGAATAATTTCAATCAAAAAACCGAGCAAAGGAAATCACCCACCCCAGATTTCATAATGTGCAAGTTGTTCCTTACAACCTTATGTCACACCAGTGTTCTAATGGGGCTGTGTGACAGTCGGCTATATATTCACTGCCTTTTGCTGCTTGGTAAAAATACTCCTCCCGTAATTGTGGGTCATTCAAGGTGACTGGATTTGAACATCTGAGAAGTTCCATATATATAAGAACAAGGAGCTAGCGGGAGAGGGGAAACTGGGTTGCCTCTGAACACGGGGAACTAATCAAAATGTTCCTGTAGAATCTTTGGGCAAGAGATGCCTGTGATATTTGTGGAAACTAGATCTTCATACCAAACATAGGGTGGATAGATGTAAAAGATGACAGGGCTTCTGCACCTTTAATAGGCATGTAGAACAGGGGAATTCAAGCAATCTAAACCTACTGAAATCTCCTCTTGTCCTGGGCTGTTAGTAAGAGCAAGGAAATTCTTTTGCACATGCCAAATGCTTTGGAATTAAGCAAGCCTATGAAGAAGATGCAACACAGCCAAGCCAAGTGAAGCTGAAAACGTCACAGAATCCTCTATACAGTGACTAATGCAACCAAAAGGAAACTCCCTTCCCCTGCCCCATCCCAAGCATGACAAGAAAAGCAGGCCAAATAATAAAAGCAATAAATCTATTTCTCTCGTCTCAGATTAATATGGATCCTGTATGTCAAATGTTTTGCAGATAAAACTGCTGTGCAGCTGACTCAGAACCATCAACGGACTATGAGAACCACGTGGAGTTACAGTAGCACACTAACTAAAGTTCTCCAAAACATCTTAGGTAAACCGAAAGGCCCAGCAGTCCCAGAAGAAAAAGCAGGCGTCATCTACAATATACAGTGTAAGGATTGTAACAACCATTATGTGGGACAAAAAGGCAGAAGACTAGCAAAATGCATTTATGAATATCAACTTGCATTCAGAAGACATGATGAAAACTCCTTAATTTCACAACAAATGAATAGACTCAATCATAGTTTTGTCTGGGAAACTGTGAGCATCCTAGATCAAGACAAGGCCATAAAGTCAGAATTCCTGGAGGCCTGATCATCGATAGGCAAATAGAGGTTAAACAAAATCTACATACCACTCAAAAGAGACAATCAAAAAGCCTGAAAGAAAACAAAAAGACCAAAATACATCCTCCCAAGCAATCAACACCCAAATGAACAGTAATACCAAGATCAATATTAGGCCAACAATCAAGAAGTAAATGATATCTCAATCAAGGAACTACCAACTCAGACTAACAAGATCCAGACGGATCTTGACAGACTCGAACACTGGGCCCTATCTAACAAAATGAAATTTAATGCAGAAAAAAGTAAAGTCCTACACCTAGGTAA
>JANHFT010004582.1:20633-45720 GCA_032467955.1 Pseudoxenodon macrops | reverse complement strand
CAAGTGTGATTGGACACACAAGGAATTTGTCTTTGGTGCATGTGCTCTCAGTGTACATAAAAAGACAAGATATATTTTTATCTTGCTTTTCTCTTGTTAGACCATAAGGCTAATATCACATTTGATGTAGCTAAATTTGGTCTCCCAACTATTAAAGTATCTAAATATATTACTACAGATTTAGATTTGCTGTAACAAAGAATAAATATTATGCCCATGGTGAGTTTTGTTTTACAGTATTCTATAGTCTTCTATTAGACTTTCACGCACATTTTTAAAAAATCTATGCACTTTTTCTTTTATTGTTCTGATCATTGATCAAATAGACTTGTGACGAGATGTGGAAAAATAAGATTCCTGCTGGCTCACCTCAAATACTTTGTGAAGGAAATTAGGATAAGAGTGATATTTTCTCAACTTCAGAAGGGTACAGGTCTCCTTCATCCATTATAACAATGTAGAATAATCAAGTTTATAGAAGATGTAATTTTAAAAATGTAATTAGATAATATTTTTCAATTCAACTCAACCACAGCTTTAAAATACAATACAAAACAAAAAGTGTAAGTTAGGTCTGGGAGATACCAACAGACTCAACCCAATTAACTCAGGATGAGTGCAGCACTTTAATAAAAGAGATCTGCATTTTTATCAGGCTAGGGAATGGAGGCACTTTAGATACTCTTAGCCTCTTTCAGTATTGGCTGGGCTACCTATAGTTACTGCCATTTTTATTTCAACAACATCAGGACCTCCACTGGTTGCCCACACTGGTCCAAGTAGTCAGGATCGATTTGTCAAAATCAGTACCAGAATAAGAATATAGATGAGCAAAAGACTAAGGACCAATTGATCTGTAGCAACTGCAATATGGCAAGAGTCAAACTTCAATGTTCAACCCAAGCCTGGCATCAGAGGTGGTATTCAGCCAGTTTGGACTAGTTCACCTCAACCGGTAGCAGAAATCGCGGGTGGGCCCGCCCATCCAGCCATCCAGCCATCCGCCCGCCCTGGCTTTATGCCATCCTATTTAGGCACATTTTTGAGGACAGGTGTATATGCGGAAGGTACACACGTTAGCAAAACACATGCACGGAAGGCCAGGAGCATGCATGGAAGGCAGGCGTGCATGCTAATCAGGCCCACGTGCACACAAAGTGAGCATGCACGTGTGGGGCAAACCGGTAGTAACATAATGTAAAACCCACCACAGCCTGGCATATAAAATTCCTCTGAAAATGATCAGAATTCACATATAATTTCTCAAGAACCAGCATATCCAATATGATAGAGAATTGTTTGGGTTCTCAGGAGGGAGGCAGGGCATTCCAGAGGCGCAAGAGACCACGCAATTTAGATACTGACAATTTATGTAAGCGAAAGAAGGAGAAGATTGCTCCTCCCTATACAGTTATCATAGTACTATATATGTTTTTGGTACAAACTAGTCTGCTTTAATGTGTCAATTTTCTCTTTAGATGAAAAACAATAAAGGAATCTGCTTAAGGAGAACTCAATATCTTCCTTGGTTTTGGAACCTGACACCCAATGTTCTCATTTCACACTACCAGACCAGTTCCTGATTAACACATGAGCAATGGCTTGTTCTTCTTCCATCCCAAAATGCACCACTTTAATGTAGTCAGATCAAAGGATTTTATATTCTTAAGGAAAATCAATAAAATGTTTTAGCTCTTAGACTTCAAGGGGAACCTATATACCTACTTCTAATGTTGCTGGTTTACAATCATCAATATAAATCCTCACAGACCATTGATATTAGTAATACTGAAATACTGCTTTTTCCAGTTTGGAGAATTATATACTGGAATGAATAAAGTCATCCATTGCACTAAACACATTCAATCAATCTATCCCTGTTTATTTTTTCAAACTAACACCATCTTACCTCCATCTTTAGAACAAATGCTGACCAGGCTATGGACTGTGTCCATGAGTTCAAGTTGTTGCTTCTGCATAATGCTGTTATTGGTTGTTGCTTTACTTAGTTGCCTCTCAAGTTCTTGGATAATGTAGCTTTGACGGGACACCAAAACTTGCAAGTTCCCTTTTTCCTCTTTTAATGTATCTAGTTCCTCTTTATGCCTTTCTTCCATTTCAAGAATCTTGTGTTCTAATAGACTGGGGAAACAAACACATTTCAATGTCACATGTTTGTTTTAGCATGTATGAATAGGTTGCAGAGGTTGGAGAAAAGAGTGCAGATTATGCATGTGGAATGGATCAAGATCTCTTTGTGTTGAACCTAGCTTTCCTGCACTGTATGCCACCCAAACATGTTCTCAACCTAGGAAACTGGTTAAATTCAACTGATTCTGACCTATCACCTATCACCTGTCTTCAAAAATCTGGCTTTGCAAAAGACCTGTTCCAATCCCCACACAAACACGTGCGCAGAGGTTGTTTCCTACCGGTTCTATCCAGTTCTATAGAACCGGTAGTAACTCTGTGATGACGTCACGGAGCCAGTTCTGTCTGTGTCTCCGTGGATGCCACCATCTTGGATTTTGCTTCTGCGCATGCGTTTTTGATTAGTGCACCCGCTTGAGGCGTGATCCTGAGCGAACTGGCAATAAGAAGAGTCAGAACCCACCTCTGCACGTGTGTGAGAGAGAAAGAGAAGGAAACACACTGCAGAAGATTATTTAATTATGTGTGTGTAGATCATGATCCACTGACAAATATTGCTCAATGATAAAACAAACCTCAACAAAATAAAAGAATAACCATATGCTATAGAACTTAAAGGATAAGGTTCCCGCAAGTAACTGGGAATTGTAAGGCATATACATCTAATGAGTCATAATAATAATTAAAACTCAGCAACAGCAGAGAAACAACTTTAAACTGTTCACAAATGAAAATACCTGGTATTAAAAAACAGTTTCCCCCTATATTTTAAAAAATATAGCTTTGGCAGGTATTAGGGCTCAGTAGTGGGTTTCAATTTTTTTTACTACGGGTTCTGTGGGCGTGGCTTGGAGGGCATAGCAGGGGAAGGATATTGTAAAATCTCCATTCCCTCCCCACTCCAGGAGAAAAGTACTGCAAAATCTCCATTTCCTCCCGATCAGCTGGGACTCAGGAGGACGAGAATAGATGAGGGTGGGGACAGTCAGTTGTGGTATTTACCGTTTCTCTGAACTACTCATAATTTCCACTACCAGTTATCCACAACTGCTCAGAACCTGCTGAAACCCACCTCTGCTAGTGCTGCTACTAGAGTTGTAGTTACAGAGGTACGTCAAGGATACTTCAATCCAGAACATTTGCAAATACAGCAACACAGATCCCTACTTGTTTTCATTATTGTCTCTTCTTCTTTCTTTCTTTCTTTCTTTCTTTCTTTCTTTCTTTCTTTCTTTCTTTCTTTCTTTCTTCCTTCCTTCCTTCCTTCCTTCTTTGGTTCTAAATCTGTACCCTGACACCTTCAGTGAACAATTCTTGGTTTATAGTGCTTTGAAAAAGTATATAGTCCCTGTATACCTTTGTTACCCTGTTCATGGTTTTATTCCACTTGATAATATTTCAGATTAGGTTTTTTTTTTAACTAAAGTATCTCAAACCAAATTTATTAAACTTTTGTATGAGCCTCATTAAAAATGGAAGGAATTTCAAATGAAAAAGATTTGAAGTTAGCATGTCTGCGGGGGAAGGGGGTTCAAACAATACCAAGACATCACACATAAAAAGTAAGTGGCTTGCTTCTTACCCGCCTCCTCCCCACTGGTACCCCTAGCATCCAAAAACCTAGTGAACAACACATTCCAGACCTAACTCTGGGTATTCTCCATTGCCTGCTCCATTCTGCTGTTCTGCTTTAGCCTTAACCTGACACTTAAAAGTGCAATATGGATTACTTCCCAACTGAAAACTAATATCCAGGCAAAAAGAATAAAGATGACTAAAAAATGGCAATAGCCACATGGAAAATTAAAAGCAAAACCAAAACAAAATACAACCTCTGCACGCATCTTATTAAGTTGACAATTAAAAAATGAAACCGCAAAATGTATGGAAAATATGGTCATATAATATAAGATTTCACCTCTTTTTATATACGAGGACTATAGCCAAATCTTTTAGGGAATATTTTCTCTTTATCTATACACACATAGTATGTATTAAGGGTTGAAGGTATTTTAACTTAAGAAAAACTGATTTCATTAAAACGATTTAGTTTCTCTGTATAATGTCAGAAGAGTGATAGCATCCTCAATGCTCTCCAAATGCAAGGTTATATGAGGTACATAATGTCTTCAGAGACTATGGAAATGAAAAATGATTCGAAAGAGGTAATCAAACTAAAATATACAAAGGTTCTTCCAAAGAGAAAATTAGAAGTGACACCAACATCATATTTCACCCAGCCAGCATTCTCTCCATGAAGCTAGCTTATATATTTTCCAAAAAGGAACTTCCTTTAAAAATAAAACTCAAAGTAGTTCTTCGTATAATTCAATTTTACATTTTATTGTATTTTGTTTTATTTTATCCTTTTGCCTTCTTTCTCTATATGATATAGAAAGCTGAAAGATTTAATCATTTTCAGCTCTTTGTTAGCAGTAATTTCGCATTTGTTTTTGAGAAAGATTACATATAAATCTAATAAATAACAGTGAAAAAAATTGTGCACAAAAATGAATGTTTTTTTTATTACACATATATGATGAAACACAGTATTATTCCCACATTTGCTTCCTTCTTCATTGTTATCCATGAATGGAACGCTTGTGTAATGAAATGTAAATTAAATTAAATTGTACATTTTTGAGACTTTATTTAAGATTTCTTAAATCCCAAGAAGATAAAACTCATCAGGTGTCAAATTAAGTTTGCTGTTTGACTGTCTCTAATATCCACTAAGTGGTTAAATTGAAGATTACAAAATAATGATTACAAAATGAGTTTCCCTGGTTTTTGTCCATCGCTACTGAGAGTAAAGTTGTCATCTACTCAACCCTTGCAAGGCACCTTGGTGTCCTTGCGAGTAGCTACTTTTAGGGAATCCATGGATGATCTTTCAATCTCTCTTTCTCCAGAGAAATTCAAAGGACCAGTCTGATATTTCATGGAGTCATCCATGACTCATATTTGAACCTTTTTATGGGATTTTGTTTGCTTGCTGAACATAGCTATTTTAATTTATCATCTACTTTATTCTTATATGATTGTGTGGCAGTTTGCAAGGGCGATAAGAAGGAGCAAGAGCCAGTAAACATATCTTTGAACAATGTCTGTTTTTCTACTTATGTCAGGTGAAGTAGGGAACCTGGGACATTGGTGAGAGAGAATACCTTAGTATATAAGAATAGCTAAGATAGGCAAATTAGGAGCTGAAACTTCATTTCTTAATACATGGAGGGCTAAGGTGTTTCTTCCTCTCGAAAAATACATTTTCCTGTATAAATCCATGTTTATTTTCTGCCCTACTTGCCTGTTCGATGAATAAAAGCTTTAAAAATCAGGTCTTCCTTCTTCCTGTGGTTAGAGAACCATTATTGAGCCAAGTATCAGGAAAGGAATTGCAGCTGGGAGACTAGGAAGGAAAGTTCACAAACTCCATGAGTAAACTGGGAATTCTTCTCCAGTACAGATTTGACATAAGTTGGAGAAGAACATAGCTCTATGAATAGTACTTTTTAAGATGAGTGCTATGAGATTCATCTTGCATTTGGGCTTGAGTCCAGTAAGCATCAGCTCTATTTCTAGTCACCTGATCTCATCATCACAGAGGTGACGGAGAACAAAAGAGGCTTCACAATATGGCTCCAGGATTTCACTATTGGCTGTGGGGATGCATTTCCAGCAATTGCCCAATATCTGCATAAAAACCTGGGGTCATAAAAACCTTCCCCATGCCAACTTTCCATTTGGCCCTGGTTGGAGATTTAAGTAGTAAAATCGTCCTGGTTCTGGTTAGGAAGTTGTAAGTATCTCTCATCTGCTGACCACTCCTTTGCATCTGTGCGCCAAAAATAATGTTATATCCACACACTAACCAGCCAGAGATCTATGTGTTATTTAAGATTTAATTTTAGATCCCCTCATTCTCCATTTATTCACACACATCTCAAGGCTCCTCTTATTGTTTTTCTTTTG
This sequence comes from Pseudoxenodon macrops, assembly GCA_032467955.1. NCBI lineage: Eukaryota > Metazoa > Chordata > Lepidosauria > Squamata > Pseudoxenodontidae > Pseudoxenodon > Pseudoxenodon macrops. The sequence continues at coordinate 39,597 of JANHFT010004582.1, read as the reverse complement.
GAGAACAGTTCTGTGGAAAAATGCCTTAAACATAGGTCATTTAACTGAGTCTGGGGATATAATAACATCCACATGTTGTTTGTTCATTTACTATCGTAGACCTTCAGTGTCATGTATGTTTATAGCAGGAGTGGGTTCTAACTTACCTCACCGCCGGTTCTCTGCCTCCCGCGCTGCATCGGCACACACATGCGTAGTATGAAAAAAAATCCAAAGATTTTTTTTAAAAAGCCCAAAAACAAGATGGCGACGCATGCACAGTGCTGGAAACTAGGTTTCTGCGCATACGCAGGAAAAAAAACCTGAAGAAAATTTTTTTTAATGCCCCCCAAAAAAAATTCAAAAAAAAGATGCCAGTGTCCACAGACCAAAACCACTCCGTGACGTCACCAGCGGCTTACTACCTACTCAGTAGAACCGGTCCGAACCGGTAGGAACCCACCTCTGGTTTATAGGTGTGTATATACAGAGAAAACAAAAGAGAGCATTGAATCCACAAATCTGCTAAAGATACTGGAGATAATTTTAAAAAAAATTAGTGATTCTAAAAAAATACTTTGAACCCTTTAATGGCTACATATTGTAAGATCTTACTAAAGGAATATATTAACAGCTGTCAACTTCATATAGCACAAAGATATAGTAAAAATGAGGGGAAAGGGGTTACATCTCCCTTTTGTACAGTTATAATGTGGCTTTATCTTACAGATTTAATATTTAATATTCTGGTTTCTACCGAAATATAGATTCCTATGTTATTGGAAAAATGAAAACCAGTAGAAACTGAAAGAGAGATGCTCATGTCATAAACCAGTGTCGTTCTCTAGACAGTGGTGTAATACTTAACAGTAGCTATGAATGAACCACTAATAAAAACCATTACTTTTATATCTCCTTATTCAATCATATGACAATAGGCTTCTCCTTAAACTCAGATTGTTTAACATTGAATATCCCAGGCTGTCTAGCTATATGAATAAGATTAAAGACATCATTCTGTTCCATTCCATTACACTCCATTACATTCCCTCCATAATTGTAAAATCAGGTTTAAAGGTCCAAATAGCGGCTAGATATTTTATGATAAATACAAATCTAGCTGCACAGCAGAAGCTTATAAGTCTAACGGGCCAATTTAGCATACGTTCACACCACATGCTAAAACAAAGCCGAACAAGATGTAGTGGGAAGTTGTTAGAATCAAACCTGTAAGTTATTTAAAAATGGCAATTTATTCATTGTGGAGTTTTCCAACAGATTGTCTTGTTTTATGATGTAATACAATACAATACATGCAATAAGTATGGCAGAGATTTGTGAATGGTAGTGGGCTCTACTTTTTAAACAGATTTTTGTCTGTTTTGGAGACTTTTACTTTTTTTTTTTAAACAAGTTCTAAACTTTTAAACTGTAGTGTAAGTTTTACACTATGGCTTTTGAAGGATTACCACTTCAAAAATAGGAAGAAAAATGCCATTAATTTTCAACCATTCTAATTAAAAAGGATACATCAAAAGAAAAAGTATATACAGATAATGGGGAGTGGGGCAATATATAGGATTGGGTTGCCTGGATCTTGGCCATGTTAGCCGAAGCTACTTAGACATCTCTCCATTGGCTAAATGTTTTGAGATACTAACAACATGCTCTACCAGGGATAGGTTCTGCTTACCTTCCCTACCAGTTCGGAGTCATGCCAGAAGTGTATATGCGCGCATCATGCTTGCTACGCTGGCACACAGGCGCACATCACTTCCAGGTAACAACCCTCTGCACAGACAGCTTTGCACATGCATAGAGGGTTATTTTTTAGCCAATTTCAGGCCGGAGCACCGATTTTCAGCTAGATGAGCGGTTCGGGGGTATGGCCAGTCACCCGACACTACCGGTTCGGCGAAGTGGGGGGGGGGAATTCCACTACCAGTTCTACAGAACTGGACCAAATTGGCAAGAACCCACCTCTGTGCTCTACCCAGGAGAGGTAAATGTCCTACAACCATCTTAAGCCCCAGATGACAGTGACTGAGGACTGTGGCAGAGATAATCCAAAATAGCAGGAGACTACTAGCTCACAAGTTAACCCTGTCATTTTTCAGGAATGTATGGACACTATAATCATTGGTTGTTTATCTTAATATTCATTATCATTCTGCAAAGATAGGCCTTTTCTCCATTCAATAATTGAAATGCATGAAACCACAAGTCCAGAAACTAAGAAGTTAGCTCCCTCTATCCATTTTTACCTCAGGGCTATTTGACAGTAGAATAGTGGAATGAAGCAATTTACTTTTCAAGTTCAGATAAGTTTCAAAAGATCTTTATCATGTGGCACAAGGGCTTGCCAACTGTCTTTCATTGAAGAAGGACAGAAACAGGAAAAGGCCAAAACAATCTGAGGGAAGTGGAGAAAACTTCTGAATTGTGACTTGTGCAAGCAACCAATATATGAAAAGTGTCAGGGGAACTTCAGATGTATTATATGTAGGTCCATTCCATCCCCATCACCATGAGGGAGGGAGAATTCAAATGAAAATATATATTTAAAACAAGGAAACACTCATTCTTATATATAAATACATACATTTTGGTATATATGAATGCATGATGGTAATTACAAAATGCACATTACAAAGTTTATTTTATCCTAAAATGTTCATATCCTGCCTCCAGGATACTTATTTATTTATTTGTTTGTTTGTTTGTTTGTTTATTTGTTTGTTTGTTTATGTCAAATACGTATAAGATAACAGATATAGGTATAAACAAGATTATGAATACAGGATAAGGATATGAATAAATGGGAACAGTAGGACAGGGACGGTAGGCTTATGCACACCCCTTATAGACCTCTTAGGAATGGGGTGAGGTCAACAGTAGACAGTCTAAGGTTAAAGTTATGGGGGTTTGGGGAAGAAACCACAGTGTCAGGCAGTGCATTCCAGGCATTGACCACATCTATTTTGCATAGATGGGAAGGATGGGAAGTAGGACAAAGGGCAAGGGCTGCAGTGATCATAATCTGTACTAACCTGGCTCCATTTCCAAATCATTGCAATTTGTTCCAAAATGGTTTAAATCAGTTTCAGAAGCAGCCCAGTGACATGCAACTTAAGTGGCTATGCAGCCATGCAACAATTCTCTTAATGTCTAGAGTAAGTTTTATTATGGGGAAGTGTAAATCTCCCAGGAAAACCAGACAGAAAAAACAGGATGAGCTACTTTATTGCAGATCTACATTAACATTATCTTGCAAATCTGAAAGTACACATCTCCTGCCATGTTTTTACCATCTGGTAGGTTAGGGCCGATCCTTTCTAAATTTCTTTCATTGCCTGTTACAGTATTTAGCTGCAGGTTCCTCCCTCTTTAATCTGATAGTTTCCTAGGCAGCATCTCTTCCCTTTATTTCCCCAGGTCATTCCCACATACTATTACAGGAAGACAAACAGGAAGAATTTTGATCTACACGTAGTACAGACGCAGATCCTCTCATCCTCAACAGCTACTGGCTGACTCAAATAAGGTCAGAGATAGCAAAATGCCAAGAAATGAGAAGGTAAAAAGTAGTCATAATTTAGCTGGTGTAGACAGTTGATGATGTTTGGCAATCATATTTTAATAAAAGAGGATCCAAGGTAGATTAGTCCATGCAGAACTTCATGGGTTCTTCTCAGGATGACAATGCTCCCATATTCAGATATCAGATGAAAAGATTTCAGGTTATAGGTGGTTATGAAGTGAGTAATTAGAGCGGTGACCATAAACAGGACAAGAGATGCTAGGCATATGGGGATAGATTAAAAAGAGAGGCAGGATAACCCAGGATACCTAGGGCAGAACAGGATTAAACAGTAGTGGGATTCAAATAATTTAACAACCGGTTCTGTGCCCTAATGACCAGTTGGGTAGGCGTGGCTCAGTGGTCACATGACTGTGTGGGCGTGACCAACTCAACATCACTCACGTCGATGGGCGCTTCGCCCTAGCTGTTAAAATATAATAAGGCTTAACCAGAGAGTCAGTTTCTGTAAGCAAGGCAATAAAGATTAGGCTAGAAACAACACCAGAATGTTTCCTTCCTGCCTTCCTTATAGGATTAGCCCTGTAAAGTGGAAAAAAACAAAATAAGTTTTCTTCCAACAACCGGTTCTCTGAACTGCTTAGAAGGTTAACAACCAGTTCTCCTGAATAGGTATGAACTGGCTGAATCCCACCATTAGTTAAACAGCTCATTTTATCAATTAGCACTATTCTAATGATTAATAAATTCCCTTTGAAGAGCTAAAGCAATAAAGAGAAAATCTAGGCTCTTCTAGCCTATTCAAACAATCTGTAATCAATGTAGAATAGTTAGAAGTAATACAGAATTACATTAAGTCCTATGAAAGGTCTCATTGTATTTTAATTTTGTAATGGTTTATTAATAGATGCAAGTAAATATTTGATGCTACAGCAGTCAGAGTGCAGAGGTAGGTAGATTATTGTACTGATTAATATAATTGGCTTGTGCTTCTGCTATTACGCAAACTTGTTGCACAGGTGATTCTTGGCTTGTGATCACAAATGGGACCCGAATGTCAATTAAGCCATGTAGTCTTTAAGTGAATTGTGCCTGCTTTTACCACCTTTTTTTTGGCCATGGTTGTTAAATGAATCAGGCTTTCCCATTGACTTTGCATATTTGAAGCCATCTGGGAAGGTTGCAAAGGACAATCACAGGACCCCGGGATGCTGCCACTGTCACAAATACATGCTGGTTGCCAAACGTCTTAGTCAAAAGATTACAGAACCAGGGATGCTGCAAGGGTTATTGTGTGAGGACCAACCATAGGTCACTTTTACAGCATGTTTTAACTTTGAATAATTGTTGAACTAATGGTCATAAGTCAAGGATTACCTCAGTAAGATTAGACCACTAATCTTAGCAATGTGTAAGTCCTATGTTTCTGAAAGCATAACATTATGACTCAGATTACACAACCCACTGGACAATTGATAATTGCTTAAAAATTGGCTCCTCCTGAATAAGGTGCAAAAAATGTGAATTACCTTTTATGACTGAGTAAAAAAATGTGTCAGTTATTTCCCAGTTATTTTGAAATGGCAACTTTCGCTTTCTTTATTTGAAATCAAATTTTAACACAGAATATTTGGAATATAAAAAAAATAACATGGGAGTTATTTATGGGAGTCCATAACCTTTCTCCACAATAGTATGAAAAAGATTTGTGGTATATACCTAACTTGCAAGAGTGAAGAATCTCCAAAGGCCAATGATCTATGTATGGATCACTTTCCCCCTTGCATGTTATTATGTTGTGCATGCATAAATCAGGATGTATTGTATTTTGAATGGGTTTTATGCAGACATCTATGCTGTATATCAGCAGAATCAATATTGTTTCTCTTGTAGCGTTCAGCCATCTGCTGTATTCTTGAGCTGAAAGTTGTGAATTTTGTTTCCAGTGCAGCCCTATTGCATGGATTAGCAGCTCTAATTCTTTAACATACTGTATGTGGTCAAGTGGATTATAATCCACCATAATATATACATATACTCCATAAAGTGGAGTATAATCACCATAATATGAGAAACATTTTAAAGGGAATATACAGGTAGCTTTTCCCAATGTTAGGCCACCACTCACCATGCAAGCTTTATCAGACCAAAAACAACTCAAGCTTTGTGTGTGTGTGTGAGAGAGTGCACGCATACACGTGTGTGCTTTGAGTCAATATTGACTCCTGGCAACTACCTGGACAAGTTCCTGTAGTTTTCTTGGCAAAGTTTTTGGGAAGTGGTTTGCCATTGTCTGCTTCTTGAGAGAGACGAACCAGCCCAAAGTCACCCAGCTTGGTTTGGCAGGATTAGGCAGCACTAGAACTCATGTCCTCCAAGTTTCTAGCCTGATGCCTTAATCCCTACACCAAACTGGCTCTCCAGCAATATAAATGTTTAAAGTATTAAATAGGCAAGAAATAGAGGAGGAAGTAATTGCAGTCTTGTATAAAAAAGACTTCTCTAGTCTTATTAACGGGCTCATTGTATAGATATTGTGGACAAAGACGCAGGTCATAAAGCCTCTACATATTAAAAAAGAAGGAACTATTACATTTCATATTATATCGCATGCATACTAAAATACACACAATGGCCCTCCATCAATTTATTCTCAAAACAACACCATGAAGTGGGATTTAGTGACTCAGCCCAATGGTTAAAGAGGTATTTGAACATGAGTTTCCACTGTTTTAATGTCATACAGTACTCTATATGCTTCCCTATATTACAAGTATTTGTATATAATCCTCCTACATTAAAGCTGCTCTCTTTGCATTTGTGGGTGGACCAGATCTCCTAACAAAAGGTGTCAAAACAAGCAAGTCTATGCTGAACTTTCCCAGGAAAAGCAATTTATTTATTTAGATCTTTGTAAGAGAGCTGCTACCAGATAATCATTTTAACCACATTTTAGTGGTTTTAGTAGTAATGGTTATTTTCATGATGTTGGTATTTTATGGTTTAGTATAAACCATTGTAATGTAACAGTAGTTGAGAGCAGAAACATGCAGAAACCAGATAGTACATTTCCCTGCCCTCTCTGCATCTGAGAGGCATACAAAGCTGAGCATTATACAGAGACAGAATTTAATATATAGCTGCCATTTTGGTGGCAGCTCTGTCTGATTATAAGATTGAAGAGCATGATCTCCACCTCTTGGGCAGAAGTTCCTCTTTCTTATAGCACACAAGAAAGGACGTATTCTTTTGATACGTGCAGAAGAGCAATTTCTGATATAAGGGTGACATCATAGCTGCTATTCAGAGAACTTTCACTTCTCCAAAATCAGCAGTGAGATAATATTCAGTTTGATTTAACCCTAGATTACCTTTGGCAGGACTTGCAGTTGGGAGTTCTGAAACAACAGACTTATTGTGCTCCTAAATTATAAAAAAAAGTGAATATCCTGAAGTATAACTGTATCAAAATAAAATAGGAAATTTTACTTGGCAGCACTCATTCTTATTTCTGGCCAGGAGACAGGAAAACCAAAAGGGAAAAGTGCTGGGCTGGACATGTGATTCCCTATAGCTATTGATGCGATTCTCATCTTCCTGAGATCACCTCATCACCTCATAATGCCCACAATCTTCCTACTGTATTACCATATTTGTGTTGGTATTCCTGCCACTGTTGTGGATTCATTTTTTAGTTAGATCTCAAGAATCACATCCAGCTAATCAATGTTATCATGATGCAGTAAAGATAGAAAGCAAGGCCAATAAGAGGTGCCCTAAAAATAATGTTCTAGATTGTTATTGTTCTAAGACAAATGTCCCAAATGTGCTTTTTCATGAGGCAACTGGACTTTGTTTTTTTCTTTGAAGACATTTCACTTCTCATTCAAGAAGCTTCTTCAGCTCTGACAGGATAGTGGGGAAGATTCGAAGGAATGAAAAAATGACTGTCATTCTCACCGTGGGATGCTGCAAATAGTCCTAAATGCGAGCCACTTGCCAAGTGTACCCAAAATGTGAACATGTGTTTGTGGGGTGTTTGTGTGTGTGTCCATCAGAATTTTGAAAGTGGGTCATAAGTAGCTCTGGGAAAGTCCATCATGTTTTTGAATGGTTGCTAAGTGATTGGTTATTAAGCCAGTAGTCCCTCTAGACTTTGGTATCCAATTAGTAAGAAACAATTCAGAGCTTGAACAGGGAAATTCCAAATGTGAAATATTGCTATTCTCCTAAAATGCAAACTAATGCACAAACTATCTGCAATAGTTCTTCGTGATTGTTTTTGGTTGTTTGATTTTAGTAACAATAGTTTTATATTTCTTCCCATTACCCAGAATATATCCATTGTTATCTCCGACAACCCATTCCATGTACAAGTACCGTGTTTCCCTGAAAATAAGACAGGGTCTTATTTTCTTTTGACCCCCAAAATAAACACTTGGCCTTATTTTCGGGGAGGTCTTATTATTTTTGAGGTATACAGCGAGCGTAGTTACCTCATGGCTGCTGCTGTTTTGAGGAGGGCTTATTTTCGGGGGAGGGCTTATTTTAACGCATGAGCTCCAAAGCCTGATTGGGCTTATTATCCGGGGAGGGCTTATTTTCAGGGAAACAGGGTAGTCGTTGTGACTGGTCATTTAATGACTGTTCAGAACTATGACAGAATTAAAAAAAAGCTATCCTCAAAGTTACAACTGTCACATTATCCCCACCATCACATGGCTGCATTTTGGGCCCTTGGCCAATGGCTTGCATTTACAACTAGTTGCAGTATCCAATGGGCATGTAATCACGTTTTGCAATATTTTTGTTATTCTCTAGCAAAAACACTTTTTGGATAGCTAGATTCGGATTTAATGTACAACCAGGGGATTTGTTTAATGAACATTATAAAAATGGTTGTAAAATCAAGTCTGGTCATATGACGACTCAACTTATGACTGCAATGAACTATGACCAAAAAATCTGAATCAATTGTGGCTGCAAGTCATGTACTACCTGTATGGTCTTAAGCCAGTCTATTTTCTTCTCATACAATAAGTTCTGCATTCACTCTTCTTTGCTGTGCATGGAAAATAAAGTTACTAATTGAACGTTAATACATGTGTGAGGTAGTTCCATGATGCTTTTATTTCTTGAGCTAATGATACTGCACTGTTCATAGGTTTTGAATGTGAGTTGAACTAATTTGTTACTCAAAATCAGACATCTTCCATATACCCAAACTAAAAGTGCATAAATGTGCTGTTTACATGCTACTTTACATAATTTGTTCTGGTGTTGCAAGTATATTTATGCACAATTCAGAAAGTGATATATTGTTCACAAACTTACATTTATCAGAAATTTATTGCATACATTTCTTTTTTGATACAAACACCATGTGGCAGGTGCATACAGTTTTAAAAGGTTGTGGATCAAAGGGAGTTTTTTTTATTTGAGTCAAGTGATTAATGCTTAAAAGCATGGATCTGCCAATTAATGTTGTAGATTACATTTAAGATGATTCGTTTTTAGAGCTGCAGGATAATAAGGTATGAATGTATCTTAAAATATAGAAAAACGAATCATTCTTCTGAAAAGATTCTAGTCTTTTTAACAATGTTTCGGATGCAGAAAGGCTAGCTGAAAGAACTGGATTAAAGGAAACAGCACAGACCATCTGGCAGAAAAAAATGTTACAAATTTTAATTTAACCGTCTAAGAATTTTTTTTTCTCAAGAGCATTTAGAAACCCAATAATCCACTAATTTTGGCTAAAGTGTGTTCTGCAAAAATTCCTCCTGTTTTTAACAGAATTCATTTAAAGGTACAACCAATCATCCTGTTTTGCACTTCGTTGGTAACAGAATTTATAGACATAACTTTATTGATATGGAAAGCAGAAAATAAAAAATGATTGGGAGAGTTCTAGAATGTATTGGCTTGCTGGTTATAGATGGACACATATATTGTGCAAAACTCTCGATACTTATTTTTATGAATTCTATAGTCTCAAATTTGAAATTACTTATCAATTTCTGTTCTTTACATGACTTGCTGTGCATAACTGGCTAGTGAGACAAAATTATTGAACAAAGCATTACACCCATATCAGTATCATAATAATAGTCCACCTTTGATGGCCATATAGTTTTCAACAGATAGAATCTGACAGTTCTGAAATCTCAAGATAAATTGTCCTTTGGCGTCTTCTAGCACTGAATAAAATTCTATAGCTATGAATCATTATCAGAAAATCAGCCATGTGGAAATGAGAAAAAAGAATAATAAATAATTGTAGACATGAGTGCAGGGAGAAAAAAAAAGTGTCATGCTTTTTTAAAAATTAAAAGCAGCTGCTTCAGGGTCCTACTATAGTTTGCATTATTCTATACATGCCTAATTATAATTTGGCACAAGATGAATTTTTGGTAGTAGAGCTAAGCAATTCAATTTTCTTTTGAGCGTTCTGAAATGGTCCATGTAAAAATCGTTTTGTCTGGCCATTGTAACTATAAACAAGCATGAGCTGCTACGAAACATGTCCTGTATCTACCGGTACCTGAAAACCTACCTCTTTTAGAATATTATAATTTCAAAGTAGGAAAATCTCTTGAGTTGAAAGTACTTCTCGCCAATGTTTTATGTAATCAATCAATGCAAACAAGCTCAGCAACGTGCACCATTTAATCTAATCTTTATTCTAAGGCTCACTTCATGACCTTGTTTAAAACAAAGAGCTTTATGGACCATCAACAATCAGCATCGCTGTCCTTTTAAACATTAAAAAGGAGAATGCCAAACATCACCTTCGCCAGGCTGGACTGGCCTCTCGCCAACTTTTTTCAGGGAAAGGAGAGGTACTGTAAAATGCATCCCGTACAAGGATGCAACTTTATTCTAGCATAAGCATAGAAAAGGCTAATGTAGATCAAGACTGCTGAAGGGAAAGGTTGAACCTTGTTCTTTGGCCTTTTTTAAAATAAAACCCATTAAGGAAAATATTCAGCCTAATTCTTTTAGATGTAGTCACACCAGCAGATCTCAGTGTTGTGCATTGATTAAGAAGAGCAATAAAACTCTTTCCTAAACAGAATCTTCCTCCATTGCTTTACTCCCCATCAGATGGCAATCTATTTATCCACTCAAGTATCTCCTTGATTAATACACCTATTAATTCTAGTGTATCTCCAACACAGAATGAAATTCTCTGCAGTCTCTACTGGCCTTTAGCACATTTCATTTGTCTAGGATAACAATACATGTTTTTCTTCTCATTCCAGGTGCTGATTGTTACTGTGTCCCATCTTGAAAAGGAGAAAGGCATTTTATAAGGCCCTATCCTATTATAAAACAATAGGATAGGGCTATATAAAATGAATGTGCAATGTAGTCTATAATTGACCAAGGTGTCTATTTGTAGGAAGCAGCAATTCAATCAATCACTCCCAAGAAAAGATGTGGCTGCCTTAAAGTGTTATAGGTCTTCATATTCTTAGACACTCAAACCATCTTTTGTAGGCAGAATTTAAATGTTACACATTGATTCTGTTTTGTCACATAAGTTTACCTGGGGACAAAGAATGAAGATATATAGAGCAAGTATAATATTCACTCAATGAATCACTGCTTTGCTTTTTTGAATGTGATGAAAAAAGATAGTATTATATTTTGGAAGTAGCATGATAAAAGTATGTATTTCTGTCCCTTTGTGTATTGATTTCTAAGGAAACCTAATATGACATATTGTCTATATAACCAAAATAAAGCTGAGCTTCTAACATAGGTGTGTTTTATTTGTAAGCTATTTATTGTTTTTCCTTTAAATAGAAGCAAGGAAAATTCAGGAAACAATAACGAGAGAGAGAGAGAGAGAGAGAGAGAGAGAGAGAGAGAGAGAGAGAAGAGAGAGAGAGAATAAAGGAGATCTATACATTTGTAACCAATACTATTCTTTAATTAGAGCAAATACAGTTATGAAAACTGTACATTATCCATTTTGGTTTCCAGAAATTATAAATAAAGCAGCTCATTAGATAAAAGAGTTCATTCACAGCAATAAATTTTAAATAGACAAAAGTGACATATTTAAATACATTGGCAGGATTATAAGCTGTCCAAAATGTAGTGTACAATATTACAACCAACTATAAATAACCTTTTATGTAAAATACAGCAATGCACATTTTAGAAAAATACTAACAATTTTTTATTGGAGCTTTACTCTTAAAAAAGCTTATAAATCATATTTATAAACAGAAACAACATGTTTAATTTATAAATTTTCAAAAGCCATACTTTTTGGATTTTTAAATACACATGTAATATTGTGTTACAAAATTAGCATAATCAATGACTTAATTGGGGCCTGTTGTAGATAAGCATGTTTATATAAGGCTTGTTAAAATTTAATGTTCTGATTCTTAATGAAGAAATATTTTTCTAAACTTATAAGTAAACTATGTTTTGCTTCTTTAAAAAAAATATAGATGTTACATTTCATTTGCTGCCTTTTTGTGTTCTTCTCAATTCCATACTCGTCAAAATACAGGACTGTCAACCCATTTCTGCAAAAAATGCCACTATATTATTTTCCTGCACTAAGCAGCTCCAATTTCTGAGAATTATTCCAAACCATTTCCGTTAGAATGGGCTGCCTTTTGTGATAACTAATATAATTATGAGAAACCTTTTTACTAAACCATGCAAATAATAGTATTAGTAATAATTAATAATATACAATAGGATTAAATATCTATTGAAAAGCATAATTTCTAAGAGCTAAAAATAAAAGTAAACCCAAGTTCTATACCTTTTATTTCAAATTAAAATGCTGACTTTCCAAATGATCACGCCATGTACAGTTTTCTGATAAATAAATAAGCATGCTCCTTTACTACATTTATTTCAGTGGGGAGCGTAAAACATGGATCGCATCATCAAAACAAAAGACTGTATATCTAATTGACAGAAAGAATCAAATTAAAATTTGAGGCTTAAGTTTTGAGTGGCTGAGGTAAGATGACAGACTTTGTTTAGCAACATTAAAGGCATCAAGCTGATAGTCATTGTTAAAGATTCAAATGCTCTACCTGAATGTATTCAACATGAAGTGTAATCTTTCAAAATGGTTATGTATGACAAGTTGAATTAACAGGTTTTGCTGTATAACCAGGCAAGGCTTTAATCCTAGTAGAATTTGAATGCAACTGGGCAAAATCTCACACTGCTGACTAACTGGCAAAACGCTTCTCCAAGTCTCCCACTTTGCTAATTCAGCATGCTGCTATAGCTTGATAAACCCTACAGCATTTTAAATAATCCGACTTGCTGGTATCACCAGGAAGATATAAACTATGGCTTAAAGCTCATCATAGTGTATTGCCTGCTAATCCCGAAAAATGACTTTTCTATCTTACAGTTTTAAATAAATATTATGTAGAAATAGATCTTGCCAGAAAATATTCTCACTGTGTTAATAGCACAGGCCTTATTTGTTTTCTCCAATACAGGTTAAAAACCAGTGCAGGTTTCCAGGCTGGTCAACATTATTATATTACTGCTGTACAAAGGCTTTAAATAAATAGCAAGTGAGCAGAAATCATGCATAAGCAAATGAAATGCAATCTCCCAGAAAATGGCAGAGATTTTAAAAGCAGCAGGTAATGGAATAAGACTGGTGAGTGATGCTGCTAACTATTTCTTCTAATGAGATAGGAGTGAATACTGGAATCTCTTCCACAGCAACAGAATCCTCTGAACACATTCCTCTGGCAGTCACTTTCCCATCTCCCCCACCAAAAACATCAGACAGCAAAATAGTAAGGCAGCTGTTCGGTTCCATCAACAAAAGTGCAGCTCCGTACATTTCCAGTTTAGTTACACTCTCTGTTCAAACAGATGGAGTAACCAACACACTTTATTTGTTGGGGTGCTTCAGAAAGCTGGTGTGTATGATGATGATTTCCCCCCCCAACAGTGGCTGCTTGCTTCAGCTTTCAGAGGACCTCAAAAGCCCTTGGGCTGAATTTTCCAAGTTTCCACATTTCTCGTGTCCCATCCTAATTCCATGCCTCCTTCCCTGTGTCTGAACATGACTCGTGCCATTAAAAAGGCTGATGACACAACTGCTGAGAACTGTGGGCTTACGCCACTAGTTGTCATGACTTCACTGAAGGATCAAAACAGTTATATCATTAAGTAACTATGTTGAATCACATTCAGGCATAGCCAAAATTAAATTGGGGAGACATGAAAGTTTACAAATTATTTTAAAATGGAAAAATGTTGGGGAAGGGTAGAATTTCTATATGGGAAGTACAAGAGCATTCTTACCTTTCTTAATTCCAATCAAGTTAGGAAATGGACAAAAAGAATGGCTAAGCCAATATTCAAGAGCATTACCATGACAATCATGATTGAATTAGGACCCTAAAAATGGGGAAAAAAATAGATGTGATTACACTTGCAAAGTAAATAAAATGCATCAAATTATATCATAATGACAGAATTAAAACACTTGTTGTGGACCTTACGAAACCTTTGAAAAATGAAAGATTTTGAAATCGAAAGCCTGTTTAAAAATTGACATTACAATTATTTTCTGAGATGTCCAAAAAGCTATAATCTCTTTGCTACATGTATATAAAGTAAATAACTATGATGCTGCCATCTGAATTAATTTTTTTCCTTGAGAAATCAGGAAATGCTGTGAAAAGAATGAATACCTCTATAACTTCATAATTTAAATTGTAGATGCAAATAAAGTTATGATTTCCAGATGCTTTTATGTCTATCAACATCGAACTATTTATCTCTACAAATATTAAAACAAAAGATTTTGGAGAAGGCATGCATCATAACTAAATGCTGGCCTTCTCAACTGGCAGCTCTTAATAAAGTAGTCCAATGTTCCCCAATCTGTTCCCAACCAAACGTGTTGAACTTCAACTCAGCAACACATTCAGATGGAGAAGGCACCTGTATCCAACAAACTGATGTTAAAGAGAACTTAGAAAAAAAGACAGCGGGAGGGGAAGTTTACTGTACTTATATACTTATCACATTTAACATTCTGCAAGTGGAGAGACTGCAATTCTGGACATAAATTTCTTTCTGAAGAGAAAGAAAATGCTTATTTCAGGTTATGTAAAGAACCTGAATTCCTTCACAATACTGACATTTGTTCTAACATAGATTTTTATTCCGAAGAGACTATGTTACAAATACAATGTAGATTCATTACAATGAATAGAAATGCTGGTAGCTTCAAAGGACTAAGTATCAACCAAGTTTAATTTCTGTTATTCTGGTGTTTGTTATGCAATTGTTGTTGTTTTAACTATTTAGTTGTATCCGACTCTTGGTGATTTTATAGAGAAATGCTCTCCATGCTATCCTGTCAAGCACAGCTTCTCAATTGTTGATGTTCAACTTTGTATCAGATTTGATGTTACCAAGCTGGCTTGTTCTTTGCTTCTTGTTCCATCAACTATTCCTAGCATCACTGCTTCTCCAACAAATTTGCACACATGACATTGCCAAAGTAAATCAAACGTCTTTTATGATTTTAGCGTCTAGTGATGTGTCCAGTTTTATGTGATTTAACACCTCTCTGTTAGTTATTCTGGCTGTCCGTGCAATAATTTACACCAGCACCACAGTTCAACGGCATCAATTCTTTTTCGATCAGCCATTCTTAGTGTCCATCTCTCATACCCATACATCATTATAGGGAAGAATATTGCTCTAGCTAGCCTGCTTTTTATATTTATATCAATATCTCTGCTTTTCCAGATTTTATTCATTTTAACCATTTCATTCTTATGAAATACTCTGATGCTTGGGGACCGTGGTGGCTCACGTGATAAGACGCTGGGCCCGTGCACTGCTGAGGTCGGTGGCTCGATTCCCATGAGCGAATAAACCATGTAGGAACAGGAAAGGAGCCTCCCCTGATTGCCTACCGGCATTCAGGTGTCCCATGGGTAAAGATAACACCTGCAATAATTCCTTTCATAGAGGCAGCCAACCACCTCAGTGATCCCTGGCTAACACATGCCATACACTAAAAAAACAAACAAACAACAAACAAACAAAATATCCCATGCTATTCATAACATATGACATTGGCATTGACATCTCCATAGCACATAACAAACTCTTTTGAAGAATGGTGTTTCATATTATAATTCTGATAAAATGATGAAATCCATTCATTCATTTAGGACAGTATTTCTTATTGATTACTATAATTTGGTTATGGAGATTTTGGTGTTACAGGTAGTCCTTAACTTACAACAGTTGATTTGGTGGCCATTCAAAGTCACAAAGGCACTGAAAAAAGTGATTTATAATAGTTTTCCACATTTATGACCTTTGTAGCATCTCCATGGTCAAGTGATCAAAATTCAGATTTTTGACAACTGGCTCATATTTATGACAGCTGCAGTATCCTGGTATCATGCTTTTTGTGACCTTTTGACAAGCAAAGTCAATGGGAAAGCCAGATTTATATGTTTTAAGTGTGTTTTATAAATTGCCATAATCCTAACTGGTTTTGGCAAAATATAAATCAGTCTCTATAGAATTTAATGATATCTGTTATACCTGTTTCAACCTCAACTCAGCATTAACCATGACCCCTGCTTGACGGTATAGAAAATACAGAGGTGGGTTCCTCTTGGTTCTACCGAGTAGGTAGTAGGCCGCTGGTGATGTCACGGAGCCAGTTCTGCTCCGTGGGCGCCATCTTTTTTTTTTGGAAAAAATATTTTTTTCTTTTTTTCTTTTTCTGCACATGTGCAGAAGCTGAGTTTCTGGCACTGCACATGCATCACCACCTTGTTTTTGGCCTTTTTTTGGTGGAGGAGGAATTTTTTGGGGAGGTTTCTACTGCGCATGCGCGCACCCATGTGGCGCGGGAGGCAGCAAACCAGCAGTGAGGTAAGTTAGAACTCACCCCTGAGAAAAAAGATAGACAATTTGTAAATATGGTTATTTTTTGATGCTCTCTGAATTTTGCTCTTTGCTTATGGACCTTTTATTATCCAACTAGGTAATGTCAGTGTACGTTTAGAGTTTGCCATTTGTTGATGTTACCTAGTTGGGTAATGAAATGTCAACAAGCAAACAATCCAGCTCAGAAAACCCCAGGGATTCCACAATTCAACCCTGAGCCATAGACATTCTCTTTTAATGGTAATTTTTGTCAGATTCCTAGTACATAATGTCAGTACTGCTGATGATAGTAAAGGATTGATATGAGGCTCCTGAAAGTCTTGGGTGGGGCTCATGTAAAACTCCAAACTACATAATTAAAAGAAAATTAAAAACACGGGAAGCAATACCATCCATGCTTTAATGAATTTAATTATAATTTAATCATATTTAATTAAGCTCTTGCCTTGCTACAGCAACTTCAAATTTAGTAATTTCCTCATTGTTTCCTTCTTTGTTTTACTCTTCCTATATTTCCAAATGTGGCCTGTGGTGAATTGCTCAAGTATGACACTTACTTCAAAAAAGTTTGAGAACCCTTTTGATTCAGCTGAAATAGAAATATAACCACGTAAACCAGGAAGAAAAATAAAAGGGATGCTTCACACATCAGGAAGAACAGAAAAAGATACTCATATAATTGGAGGTGCTTTAAACAATAAAAAAAACTGCAAACAAAGTGCTCTATAATAAAATCTGAAGTGCAGCTCAACTTGCGTCTTTTAAAACATTAACAGTGTGACTCCAGAATGCTTTAGGGTGAAGCACCATAAATAAGGGCTTAGTGATCAGCCATGGCTTAAAATAGAAAAAGGCAAAATTAGTCTCTGCTTTCAGTGACTGATTGGAGCAGGTGTTTATAAGGAAGCTATAACAGAAAACCTTTATTCATGCCTGGAGAATTGTCCTTGTATAACAGTAAGCTTAAGGTGTACAAAAGAGGAAAATACAACATTTAACGCTTTTTTTTCCTAACAGGCATTATGATACGTTGGCTGGTAGGAACTATTGTACATATTAAAAGGTCAGTTAAGAAATAAAAGTTTTCTGGCTTATTTTAGTGGCAGGTGTATTTCATGAACAGAATTTCACTATTTATGAAGTACATCTAAGAGGAAAGCTCTGAAGAGCTATGCTCCTCTCATTTCTTTTTCTTTTTTATCATTGTATATCTGGGCTTTGAAATATGTACATCATGCTATCTATCTAACCATAACTTCCATGTTATTCATAAGCTCCTTCAGATGGACCCTTTTCCACTTCTGTCTTTTAGAGGATAGTACCTATATCCCTGATTTCCATTGTCTTCCTGTTCCTCTTCCGTCATACCTTTGCTTTGCAATTCGATCCTCATCCATTCTCTTGATATGACCAAATCATTTCAGCATGCTGTTTTATACTGGCCATTCATTCACACCATATTAATCCAGAACCCATTCATTCTTGATTCCTATCTTTTCTGTTACTGCAACCTCAAGTACCAGATTCCTACTGTATTCAACTTTTACGTTTTATGTACACATTAAATTCTAAGCAGAAAAGAATTTATTCTTATACACAGCCATTTTAATTTCTTTAGAGTACAGTAATTCCTCATTTTTCCATCTTTATTAAATATTTTTACAAATGTAAGCTATTTATTTATTTATTAAATTTATATGCTTCCCATCTGTCTGCCGTCCTTTTTTTACCATGTATATATAATTTATTATTCACATCATTTTTCCCTGTCAAACATAATTACTCTGGTTTTGGATACATGAATTTCAGAGCCATACTATACTCTTGTTCCATCATATTTTCTAATATTTGCTGAAAAATCATTCCGATTCACAGTCCACAAGCTGGAGTCGTCTGCATATAAAAGCACATATCTATTCATATTCCCTACTGATGCACCCCTAACATGATCAGAAGCATTTTTTATGCACTTATCAGTAAATATTTCAGACAACTAAGAGGGCTTCACAGATACTTTTAATAGTCATTGTTCATTGTTGAACCATTTGCAAAGCATTTCATTTACCTTTCATTATTTACTGCTCTTTCTGATTCATTAATCAGTTTTCCACTCCACATATGCACATAATTTTCAATATTACATGGGTTTTTTAAATCAACAAACATTTTTATTATATTAATAAATTTCTCAATGATTTGTATCAGTAATCCAAATAAAGAGTTAGCCTCGGAAAGATCTCTTCTAGTGAAATTGTGGGCTGGAAGGATTAGAATAAAGAGAGTTGGAAGGGACCTTGGAGGTCTTTTAGTCCAGCCCCCTGCCTAGGCAGGAAACCCTACACCACTTCAGACAAATGGTTATCCAACATCTTCTTAAAAACATTCAGTTCTGGAGCACCCACAACTTCTGGAGGTTAATTGTAATGGTCTAACTTATTAGACAGTTCTCTTCATTTCAAGCCTAGTTAATTATCCATCCATCAATCCATCTTCTCTCTCTTT
>JANHFT010004582.1:2048-14690 GCA_032467955.1 Pseudoxenodon macrops | reverse complement strand
TCCCCATTTCCTCCCAATCAGCTGGTCTCGGGAGGCAGAGAATAGATGGGGGCAGGGCCAGTCAAAGGTAGTATTTACCGGTTCTCCAAACTATTCAAAATTTCCGCTACCGGTTCTTTGAACTACTCAAAATTTCCACTACTGGTTCTCCAGAACTGGTCAGAACCTGCTGAAACCCACCTCTGCACCAAATCATAAAAAATTGAAAGTGACTGAACTTACTACAGCCTCTTTTAGAGGAAGAAGTTGCTGCAGAGATAAGCAGCCAGCAGAAACCAGAGTAGCAAATTTGTGTGTGTGTGTAAATTGAACTTTGGATATAAATGTTTACATGGAGGCAATTAAGGAAACACAATGATATCATGGCACAAAAGCTGCAACTTACAACCTTGTGTAAGAGATTTTAGGATGGAAGTACATCATTTACAGTATGTGCATTTGTGTAGCAATAGAAATGGCACTTAGGCTATATACCACTTCACAGTGCTTTGCAGCCCTCTCTAAGCGGTTTACAGAGTCAGCATATTGCCCTCAACAATCTGGGTCCTCATTTGACCCACCTTGGAAGGATGGAAGGCTGAGTCAATCTTGAGCTTGGTGATGCAACCCGGTATGTATCTTCACACCACCACACATATGCCATTGTTTTAGAATTATCACAATTTGTTTTGAAGGCCACTCCCTTCCCACATCCTTTGGTGCTTGATTGATGGGAAAAGAAGGGATAATGTGTTGAAGTTTTGCCAGCATCCCTGTGATGTGAAGGCTTGTGGGATAGAAGCCTCTTCTAAACAGAGTGAGTGACAATTTTGTATACCTAAAATGGTGATGGGGTGATGGTGATGTTGGTGATGCTGGTGATGATAATGACTGAAATTTACCATGGCTTCCCCATCCAGAAGATCCCATTGCTTTAGTTAGTGCAATGTTAATTTGTGGAACCAATGGTAAGGATTTGATTGCGTCAGTAGCTGAGTCAAATATGTTAAGAGAACAAGGCCCTTCCATTTTTAAGTTTTTCACAAAGTTTGTTAAGATTGTATTGGGCAAGAAAATCCAACATTTCTCTTTATTCTCTCCCCCCCAAATCTGTTTGGAAGTGTTTGCAATTACCCAAGTAGGCAAATTAAAATACTTTAGGTGGTTTAACAAATGTCCTTCTCCTCTGAGAAATCTGGTTAAAAAATGACTCATTATTTGAGCAGCATCACCCCTTCTACCAGGTCCATAACTAACTCAGCTACTAAAACATTTAAGGCTCATCTCATTTTAAGCTAATTGAAAAATGCCCTTTTAATACCATGAGCTGGTTCACATATTTTAGTGACATCAACTGCTGTGAAATTGAATATATCTGAAAATTAATTTGTATGACTATGTGTGACAGTTGCTTTATTATTCATGTCAACATGCTTCTTTGAGTCTCAAAAGTTAAAAGCTGGATCTGTTGTGGAATGGTGAAGAACTTGAAAGAAGTTTAGATAGCCTCTTACCTCTTTAGAGGTAAGAAATTCTTGGACAATTTCTAATAGAAGTAAAATCAATAAACCTTTGAATCAAAGTTTGCTTTGCTTTTAAAGCTATTTTAAAAAGGCCAAGTAGCGTTGGGAATAACCTGTTGGCATCATTTGCTTCTGTCTCTTCTGGTTCAATACTCTTCTTTAATTTCTGAGCTGTGAATTACTAGATTCAGTCAAATCCTTCAGGAAAACATGTTTTTCGCAGAAACTAATTACTGTTTACTACAGCAAAATATACATCAGTGCACAATCCAGGCAAAATATGTCTTTGTCTCTTTTATGACAAAACTGCTTAACAGTTGGACTAGTATGGCCTTCCTCGGATCAGTCTTTTCTATGTTTTCTAAATGTTAAAATATGAAAACATGAGCACCCATGGAATACAAAATATCTAAAAGAATAGTTTAGGAGATGGTGGTCATGATGATGATGTTCAAAGGTAATTTATCCCGTCCAAATTCAGCTCTTGAAGTTGATTGGATTTTATCAATACCTCATTAACGGAAAAGTTTTTTTCTTAATATAAAGACTTTTGAAACCAACCTATTACTAACAATTTTGTACTGAAGCAGAGGAAATGAAAAAGATGAATTATGTGTGTTCTGAATGAATCTTCAGAAATGGGGGTTGGATATCTAGCCAGGTTGATTGATATTAATTCATTAGAAGCATTTCTGCAATCTATACCGCAACTTACCGTATTTTTCTGAGTATATATTTCTCCCCCTAATTGGGGCTGATAATTCAGGTGCGTCTTATACTCCGAATGTAGTTTTTTCAAAGCTTTTTTTCCAGACCTAACGAGGTGTGTGAAGAGTGAAACGATCTTTGCAGCCTATTTTCATTGCTACGCCCTCCAAATAAACTTTTTTTCCAGTCCTAAGTCTTTGCAGCCATTTTTCATTGCTATTTCCTCCAAATAAACTCCCCCCCCCCAGGTGCTAATGATCTTCCTGGCTTTGCCGTGCTTTGTTAACTGCTTCTCTCTATCAGCTGTGCTGTAGCAGCGTTTCCCTGCAGTCCTAATCAGGGGATAAAATAATGTGCTGAAGCTGACCAGACTAAGGTCGCTAGCCAGATGAATACCTGGTAGGCAGATTCCCCCCCCCTATTTTTCTCCCCAAAAATTCAGGTGCATCTTATACTCTGAAAAATACGGTAAAAATAAACAAATGAAAAGTCTTAAAACTAATCAGTATTTTACAAAGACCATCAGTCTTGCAGTGCATACAACAGTTGTTCCTAACCTGATGCTCCCTTCTCATGCTGGATGGATGGGAATTTAGCAGGACAGCTCAGAAAGGCATCCGATTGGAGAAAACTGATGCCCAGACTCCGGTCCAAAGGTAGACCAGTGCTGCATTAAAGAGGGGAAGAATGACTCATAGAGTGCAGAACTGAGGACAGTTGTGTCTTCTCTTACCGTATTTTTTTCTCTCCAGACAGATCTAGGCTTTATAGGTCCCTTTTTTTATTTTTAGCTGCGTAGATTTATCCTGTGATTGGCCATTAAATGTCAGAAATCTTGCTTTACACATTAAACTCTTTTCTACTAGAATAATATAAAATTATATTTTCCTACAATATTGACTTTCAGGACATTTCAGCCCAAGAAGAGGATGTTGCTTAGCTACAGTTAGGAAATGTAGGGAACTGCCAGGATTCAGAAAAGGAACTACCAGATCTTATTAACATACGATGTGCTCTCAAAGCTGCTGGTTGTAGGGACTGAACTGTGGCAAAGAACTGAAACATCTTGGAAAATCCCTATCTTTCTCCGAGCTGATTGATTGGTGGACAGGATTATATTTACACAGGGATGGCTAGTGCATTAGCAATACACTAAAGTGTTAAGTATTTTCTCTCACAAACAACTTGTAAATGCGCAAAAGATATAAAAGTTACCATAGCTTTCTGTAGTAAAAAGATGACGTTAGGTATCTTGCCCTCTTTCCCAGGACAGGCATTCTTACAAGACATTACTGTACACACTATCTCAAAGCTATTCATTCATGAATTTTTAAAAGCAATATAATGCATTGTATTATGTAAATAAAGCAAAGGTTCCTTCAGTCACCTGGTTGATAGAAACCCGGAGATAGTTCTCTGGCAACTGCTCTAGCAACATCACATTCCTGACGAGAAGACAGAGAGGCTTGTTCTGCAGCATCTGCTTTAGCTCTTGCATGTGCAGTTCTGTAGGGGACATAGAAATGTTCTTGAGCATAAGTGTTCTGGTACAGGAACATCCCTACCTCTGGAAAAGAGATTATATACATGTGTATTTAGGCATCCTATAAAGGCTGCTGGTGTTAAATAATTTTGAAACTTGCACAACACACATCAACACATTTCTTACTATTTTCTCTAACAGAATATACAGTTAAATGCTAACCCAACCTGATGTTTGAAGGATTTTGACATACGTAAATTGAATATTGTAAAGATAGGGTACCTATGACCCTCCAGATGTAGTTGAATGACAACTTTCTGGCTCAAATAATCAATAATGAGGAGAGTGCTGGGAAATCTACTTTAGCAATATTTGGAAGACCACAGGCTCCAGATGTTTGGAGTTTTTAGTTCTGAAAAAAAAGTTAGGGGGAAAGTTTAGAAATCTGTTCTGGTATGCAGTTAGTACAGCATTTCTTTTCCGCTGATACATAAAAATCGAAGTGGTCAGATTCGGGCAGACAAAAGTACACCTTCAGAGAACCATTCACCACCACCCAAACTCAAACCTCCTATCTCCTAAAGGCTTTCAACAACCATGAAGAACAGGGATCTAAGCTTCAAAATAGCAGAGAACTTTGCCCACTTCTTCAGGACTGAGGTTCAAATTCATCCTTGAAAACTGCAAGAGGTGCCCCCCGTCATCTTGCTAGTCCTGCTCAACTGATGTCCAACTGTGAGCCATTTTATTGCTTAGAAGTCTTCCAAATTCTCCACATGGCCCAACAAATGTTTTCTGGTCCATTTCTATATAGCAATTAAAATAAAACTAAGAAGGGTCTTCAAGTCTCTTTTTCCTGGAAAGAGATTTACAGTATATTAAACAATACAGTGTATTAAATATGAAACCCATTTTGCAGATTAAACATTTACAGCAATATTGTACTTACAACATAAGGGGTAATGTTAAGCTTTCATTGAGGACTGGTTTCCCACAGAGGGGAGTACCTTTTAAAGTAACCACGTCTGCATTGATGCCAAACAGCAATTCATAGGCCACAACATGAGAGTGGGTGTTCTTCTGAAGACTATAGATCCCTGCCTTTGAGTTGATGTAACTGGAAACTTTGTCACGGTAACTTGTCTTAAGATGTTCAGGGCTTTGTATACCAATTAATTCCTATGTATCGAATTGGGTTTGTTAAGAGACTGTCCGCCAGACATATCTTTTACATGAATAAATTACGTGTAAACTATGGTATACTTGTTAGTGTCTTAGTCACTGTACAGTGTACCAACTGTAACTTCTGGATGTGTCTCAACTAAGCCTTGCCCCAATAATAATTACAGTAATCCAATCTTGAAGTTCCCAATGCATGGATGAATCATCATGATCTAGCATCCCATTCAGAATGGGTACTGATACCAATAGAAGTAGACAGCAGATGTTCAACCACAGGTGTGACGTCCTAGGCTCAATTCACAGTTAATGTCTAGAGCAATGCAATCCCAGCTTTTCTACCTTATCAAATTCATTTTAGATTAGTAGTCCTTATCCTGTCCACCATAGCACTCAAAACCATGCATAGCCTTCTAGAATTCCTATATTAAAATAATAATAATAATAATAATAATAATAATATGATATATCTTTCAGGAATTCTCTAGTAACCTCACTAGATTTTATAGATATGAAATTCCATTGGAGGCAATGCATTTTCTTGATCTGTCTCACATTACAATTGTTAGGGGCTGCTATTCTTTGGAAATAGCTCTATCTGAAGTTAAGAGCGGAACCACTACATAAAAGTGCTACATCAAAATCTCTGGAGCCAAACCAGGAAAATACTATGGCGAAAGTTTTAGAGTTTAAAGAAACTATGCAGAGACAGTAGCTACAAATATCAATAAACATACAGTAGTTCCAGTCAAGCTTGTGGAATTGATTCTCTGGTGTGGCCTATCTCAAAGGATTGACAATGATGATATTAAAAGTTGCTGTAAGATCAAACAGACTAAACTATTTCTGTCCTTTTCGCAGCATAGGTCACAAATTATCACAATCAAACAACCCGATTAATATATTTTGCATAAGACTTCTGTACTTAACAGAAACTCAGCTTGGTTCATGTGATATAAGCATGATATAGAACAGTGATGGTTAACCTTTTTGCCATCTTGTGCCAAGAACAGGGGGAGTGTGGGGGGGTCGCATGCACGAGTACCCACACCTATAATGCAATGCCCTCCCCTGCGCATGTGCACACAACCACCACCTGCTGTCCCCCCCGCACACGCATGCAAGCCTCAATGAAGTCTCCGACCTTCTGGTAGGCCCACTGGGCTATTTTTCGCCCTCCCCAAGCTTCAGGAGGCATCCTGAAGCCTGGGGACGGTGAAAAACGGCCTCCCCCTGCCCTCTGGAAGTGCAAAAATCAGCTGGCCAGTGCGCACATGCACGCTGGAGCTGACACAGGGCAACACCTTGCGTGCCCTCAGATGTGACTCCGTGGGCCACTGTGGCATACGTGCTGTAGGTTCACTATCACGGATATAGAAGTTATATCTAGTAATAGTGCTGAAGATGAATAAAATTAACATTTTTATTAGGGAAGTATTTAAATGAAAGAATAAAGCAAGAGATCCCTGGTAGTAGAGCATCGTCAGGATGTAATCACATGATGTATCAGTACTTCCCCCCCCCCCTTTGCTATACCAGCCATGGGCGTGGTCAGTGTGTGACCCATCTGGCCCGCGGGCAGCAAGTTTGACAGCCCTGTAGTAGAGGGATTGCCAATGTTTTCAGCTACTTTGACAGCATGTTGGATGCATGTATGGATCCTGTGGATCAAAGGATTTATTCATTCACAAACTTGTTACCAGAGTGGTACAGCTCAATGGAAAACAAAGAAGTCAAATGTTGAGGATCTTTGAGCACCATACAGAAATCTGTACTTCCGGAAAACAAAAAAACCACAAAGCTTACTGATTTATCTAATTAATATGAATATTATCAGCAGTTGCATTGATTTCTAAAGGCAAACCCTAAATTAAGTATAAATTACATAAGGTTTATTGTTATTTTAAGAAAAAAACCAGAGTAATATAAAATCTATTGACATGACACAATCCTCTTATCAAAATATTTTACATAAAATATTAAAGACTAGTGACCAAATTAATCTTTGCTATAAGTATTTGCATGTACTTGCAGTATGTGTTTAAAAAAAGAAATGAAGCAAAACAGCTAGCACACCAAAAAGATGAATGAATTTCAGAAATGTATTCAACCTTGTAGCAATTACTATTATCTCAGTCATTCTAATATTCTTTATCAATTGCTTAAACATGAGCAATTAAGACAAGAAGTATACTGATGTGGGAGTAATAACTGTCAGAAATAAAATGTGAAGATAGGGGCAGGTAATATCATAGGAAAATAACAAAGTATGTGTGTTTCACAGCACAATTTACCACAGAGCACATCCATGGATGTGGATGTGTAAGAAACATGTAAAAATAATTAGGTTTCACCAGGGTTCACACCCAGTGTTATTAGAAAAACTCCTACACATTAATCTATTTTCATTCATGCATGGTAACACAAGTCTTATTCCAGTTTTTTTAATATACAGCTCCAGTTTCTAGGAATTACTGTATGCCACAATTTCTTCAATTACTTAAGCTGGAAATTTATTTTCTGCTATTCTTCTTACTCTGTTTTAATCAGATTAGATTAAGAAATAAACCCCAGTCTTTAATAAGGCATTAATAAATAGTAAATAATAATACTGCCTAAATTTTCTGATTTGAAAGCAACTTGGGTTAAGCCTGATTGGAAACCTCTAGGGAACAGATTGGTAAATAAATAATGAGGAGGAGGAGAAAGACAAGCAGCAAGAGGAAGATGAGGAATTATTCTTTTACTCCCGTATTGCTATCAAGATGATCATCAGGGCAAGCCTGACTTAAAGGAGACTTTGTCTTAATGCTGCATTTGCAAGTTAACATGCAGAGGCAGACAAATTCTCCTAACCAGAAAATTCCAAAGTCTGCATACAGCAAAACAAAATGCCTTTATTTTTTATCCTGACAAGAACACTTTAAACTTCCACCTAGACATTTCATTTTCTTCTTTGATAAATTCACGTAAAGATTAATCTTGAAAAACATTCATTATAATTATCATAATTGCCAGTTAATTTATATTTTTTTCCTATACAAATTCCATAATATGAATTTAAACTGAAATAGACCTACTGTTTTAAATGTTTCACAATTTACAAGCAATTTCTATTAAATATTTTACATACTATATAACATATCCCTCCATTTTAAGCTTGATCTGTGCAAACACACATTTGTGCCTCCCAAAAGATTCTAGTTGCTTAGCATACTTTGGATCAACAAACAAGCATTGTATGTGTATTCATGAGTCCTCCACCTCTGCCCGTTTGGCCACCCTGAATCACGTAGCTCTGGGGATGCTTGGAATGCCCTGGGAAGCTGCAGTCACCCTTGCCATCCTGCACCGTGAGACCCCTGCCACTTTGTTACCTTGGTTGACCTTCATCGTCTTCTTGCTCCTGCTGTTGATGAGGTGTACCCGGTTTGGTCTGGCTGCTGGGCTTTGACTGTGAAAAAATAATTCAAAAGGAGCCCTAGATCCATGGTACTGTATGCTAACGTTTACCAAACGTCCTTGGTCACGCTGGGCTTTGATAAAAAATGTCAAATTCTTCTCCTCTTCCTCCATTTTGTGGATTTTGTGCAAAATCCAGCCTTACCTAGGAGTTCTTTGCAAAGAGGCTATTTTTGACATGCAACAGCTCTGAGGTCTTTTTTTCCTTTTTTTCTTTACATCATAAAACCCAGTTCCAAGTGTTTCCCAGCAGCTAGTCTGGTAGAGAAGGTCAGCCGGGGTGGTGGAGCACAGAGTGACAAGAAGCGTAAAGGGCACAGATAGGGGAGATAGGTAAGTATGCGGAGTTGAAACGTGCAGTTGTAAGTGCAGTTGGGCTGCCAAACACCCAAAATTTGATCACATGACTGTGGGATGCTGCAACGGCTGTAAACCTCAGGCACGGGTTTGTAAGTCTCATTGTGACTTTGAGTGGTTGCTAAACCATTATAGCCGTATATTGAAGACTACCTGTATGAAAAAGGTAGACTCCATGCCAAAATGTTTTAGATGATTTGATCCTTGTTTTCCATGTACAATATTGTTAATAGGGTGTAATTGTCTCTCCTTAGGCCAAGCAAGTATTTGAGAAATGGGCGAGAGGGTAAGCAATATAACATCATGGTGCAAGATACAATGCTTGGTCTTACTTTCTAACCCTAGCAGTACCAAAGAGGAAATTGCTAGCACTGTGTTCCTATGCATGGTTTATCCTTCTGCTAATGGCAAACTCCTACACATGGGGACATTTTTCAGATCTTCGTGTGTCACATCTTTGTAGAGAAAGTGACTAACAGATGGAATAAGAATGTGCTGTTTCTGTCATCACAGTTATGAATCTAACTATACTTTTTTATAAAAAGAACCTCTCCAGTGTTCACTTTTTAAAATAGAGCTGGCATTCAAAGCTACTGAAATTCTTTTCAATATGTTGAATTAGTTGGTACATGTCATTAACAGAGGAAAAATTAGAAGGTAACAATAGCCACATTGTAGTACACTATTTTTTAACAATTAGAATTGAAGAATTGAGTACCATA
The DNA here is from genome assembly GCA_032467955.1 of Pseudoxenodon macrops. Classification (NCBI taxonomy): domain Eukaryota; kingdom Metazoa; phylum Chordata; class Lepidosauria; order Squamata; family Pseudoxenodontidae; genus Pseudoxenodon; species Pseudoxenodon macrops. The sequence continues at coordinate 5,277 of JANHFT010004582.1, read as the reverse complement.
CAATTAGGTCTGAACTTAACGCCTCTTCAAGATACCTAGGTCAAGGAGGGGATAAACTGTTTAGAGTAGGCTACATATGACCTACCTCACTCCCAAGTGGCTGTTAGATCATCATTAAAGTTGCCATTAAAAGAATGTAAAATGTGGTGATTAAGAAAAATAGACAGATAAACTTGTTAAGTGTATTCATGTAATGCAATTATAATACAATCAAAATTAAATTTATTTCTTTTTCCTAGTTAGTTTTCAGTATTCTCTGTTTATATCACAGAAAGCAGTATGGCTTGTAGTTATTTCTAATTAGTTATTTATTAAAAAAATTGCACAACAGGCTAAAATATAGTGGAAAAATTAGGCAAATACTCCAGTCAACAAAACAAATGTTCATATTAGATTGGGTTGTGGTTGATTAGTAATTGTAGAAAAACAAAGAACCAATTAAGAATCAGTAGTCCAAAAATAACCAACCAGAAGCTGGCACAAATGAAGGACCAATGAAGAACAAATGTCACAAAAATGACCAATTAAGATCAGCTCTCAACAACCTGCACCAATCAGAAATGAAATCAACTAAAGACAATTAAAAGTCAGGTCACATGACTATAAAGACAGGAGCCAATCAGCCTGCATAGTAGGTTATTTTGCCTCTGAAGTTGCTAGCCAGAGCTGCAGGTGAAGAGTCAGAAAATATGTTGTTTAAACTATGGTCACTAGAAGCTCAAAACTTTACTAATAGATACCAGCTAAGAAAGTCTATGGAACATGATACACTGCTGTCAAATTGCCATACAAATCAGAATTCATGTTTTCTTCAATTTTGGCAAGTGACCTAGGTTCTGAGGCAGCAAAGCAGAACACCAAATATAAGCTGGGTGGATATGATCTCATAGACGACCCTCAAGGACCTTGGAATACTAATTTCTAATGATCTAAGTGTCAGAGTGTCAATACTGTAACAGTATTGCCAAAAATGCATTAAGAGTTATTAACCTAATCTTGTGAAGCTTCTTCTCCAGTAATATTGTATTGCAAACTAGGGCATATAAAACTTTTGCTAGACCAATTCTCTACTACAGCTCATCTGTCTTGAACCCACATTGCATATCATACATTAATACAGTCCAGAGATATTTCACGAGAAGAGTCCTCCACTCCTCTGCTCACAACAGAATACCTTATACCACCAGGCTTGAAATTTTTGGCTTAGACAACTCAGAACTATGACGTCTTCGGTTTGACCTCAGCGTAGTACACAAAATTATCTGCTACAATGTCCTACCTGTCAATGACTACTTCAGCTTCAACTGCAAGATTACACGAGCACACAACAGAAAGAAACTTAAGGTAAACCGCTCCAAACTCAATTGCATAAAATACGATTTCAGCAACAGAGTGGTCATGCCTGGAATGTACTACCTGACACTGGTTTCATCCCCAAACCCCCATAATTTTAACCTTAGGCTGTCTACTGTTGACTTCACCCCATTCCTAAGAGGTCTGTAAGGGGCGTGCATAAGTGCACCAATGTGCCTACCGTCTCTGTCCTACTGTCCCCATTTATTGATATCCATTTCCTGTATTCATAATCATGTTTATACTTATATCTGTTATCTTGTACATGCTTGACAAAATACATAAATAAATAAAATAACATCAAGAAAACAACCAAGTTTACAGAGCAGTAAGGACTTCATCAGTTCTACTTTAACAATAATTTATGTGTTATAGTATTACACAATTTCTTCATTTTCTGATATATTTTCTCTTCCAGCTCATTCTTGCTCTTATCCTCTCCTCCACCCATCACCTCAGCTTCTCTATCACCTGATTACTTGTACCCAGAAAAACTGCCATGATAAACTGGGAAAGCTTTAATTTGTATTTTTTCTTCCTTTCATATGGAACTTGTTTTCTACATGATGACTAAATATATAGTGAACAGCAGATCAAAACTGTTGAGAACCATCTCAATTGAGACCTCACTAGTGGGCGGCCTCCCAACAGATTAATTTGTTCATATATTGATCCTAAAAATAAAACAACAAAACAACAAACAAGATTTATATTGAGACAACTGAAAATATTTGGTAATATTTACTAAGTCTGAGTTGCAAATATTTCTTAAGGCACTTAAATGATACTTGAGAAAAGGCAGATTCAAACTGAGAAAGGATATAACGTTGCTACTGCTAGTTAGTATAAAATGACATGTTCAGCCCCCAAAACAACATGTGCCTTATAGAAAACTTACAGAATAAACGTTAGAACAGATAAAAAGAGAAGTCAAACTGGTATCAGATTTTGCAGTAGCTGTTAACTACAGAACTTTATGTAGCAAATATTTTGCTTAAATCCTGTTTTCAAAGCATTTCTTTTTCATGAATCACTATATACTGTACCTTTAAAAAATTCACTGCTCAACCCTTAACTGGCGACATATTAAAACTATTTTATGGCAATTATCTAGAAAAGAATAATAGTATTTAGTTCTTGAGTTGGAAGGATGATGAAGGCAATTAATAAGCACCTCTGTAAATAAGTGTTATATAATATATATTCACTTATAATGAACTCACAGGTATGAATAGGTAAGACTGGAGATTTATGAAACTTTCCATGGTACTTTTCATGATCCTACAAGGCGAAGAGGCAAATTCTCTATTTTAAACAGTTTGAAATTTATGACATATTTAAAAAAAGAAATACTTAAAGAGATTTTTTGTTTGTTTGTTTGTCAAACACATACAAGATAGCAGGTATAGGTATAAACATAAACAAAGGAAGTAAGTACAGATAAATGGGAACAGTATGACAGGGACAGTAGGCATGCTAGTGCACTTATACACCCCCCCTTTACGGACCTGTTAGGAATGGGGTGAGGTTCACGGTAGACAGTTTGAGGTTGAAGCTGTGAGGATTTGAGGTTGTAACAACAGAGTCGAGTAGAGCATTCCAGGTGTTGACTACTCTGTTGCTGAAGTCGTATTTAAGATTTAATATTTTATCTAATGCAACAAAATAAATAAAACCTCATTTAAAGAAAGACAAAATCATCTGTCCGCCATCCATCCAGCAGCCAGCCAGTGCAGTAGTTAGAGTGCAGTACTGCAGGCTACCTCTGCTGACTGGCGGCAATTTGGTAGTTCAAATCCCACCAGGCTCAAGGTTGTCTCACCCTTTCATCCTTCCAAGGTGGGTAAAATGAGGTCCCAAATTGTTGGGGGTAATA
>JANHFT010004580.1:3562-15822 GCA_032467955.1 Pseudoxenodon macrops | reverse complement strand
GGAAGGCAGGTTGGCAGTAATTATTTTTTCTGCAGTTCTGATTATCCTCTGAAGTCTGTGTCTGTCTTGTTGGGTTGACCTTATTATATAATCCCGGTCAAATGGTTGTCCTGTCACCCTTAACTAACACCATCACTGGTTGAGCTGGCTGAGCAAAGACCCTTTTTTTTTTAGAACAGTCATGCAGAATCTAAATGACTTTCAATCTAAAAAAAACAACATGCCAACTCCATCTGGCAGGGGATAATGGGGCTTGTAGTCTAATATCCAGGCTGGTCAAGTTGGGTGGTTTTTGCAATGGAATATCCATGCTAGCCAAGGATAATATAAGGGTTGCAGTCAAACGGGTAAAATGGTAGCTGTATCATGATTATGGTTGCACGGTAGGCCAAAACATAGGAAAAGCACCACATTATTAGGAAGCGGCATATAAGTTTAAGTGTTTATATTATGTTTATATTATATGTGAATATATGTGTTATTTGTGATGTATGTCTAGTTTTGTGTTATTGAATAAAAATTTAAAAAAAAAGTTTAAGTGTTTATTAACATTAAGGGGAAAAAATTAAGTTCTCCCTGCTTGCCAAGCAAACCTCTCTTAAAACGAAGCACAATTTGGCATTAAAAAAGAAACTTTAAACACTTTTTAAAAAATTCCCAGCAAAGCAGTAGCTACTTCAGCAACGTTTGATTGACAGCTCGGCAGAAACGTGGGGAGGGAAGAGACGAAAGGAGGGACGAACGAATTGTAAGAGGTAGACTTATCCCAATTATCCCCGCCTCCTCTTAGCGGGGATTGGTGCAGCCGGAGCTGCAGTCGAGCCTATAAACGGTAGCCGTGAGGAGAAGTGGGCGCGGCTAGCGGTGCTCTTCGGACCGCCCCCTTTGCTTCTGTTCTTTGGGTGCTTGTCGCTTTGCTCAGGTGTGGGGGGGGGTGTAAAAAGGGCGGGAAATTTTTGGCGGGAAACGGGTTGGTGGGGAATGGTGGAAGAAGAAGAAGCGTGGCCATTTTTTCCCCCCCTCTTCTAATTGGTGTCTTTCACGTTCTCCACAGAGACTGCCATTAATCATTGCTCTTTTTTTTTTGCATGAAAAACCCCCTGGTTGAATTACGCCCACTCCCATTTGAGGGTGTGTGTTTGTGGAAGCTCAATTTAACCCAGAAAACAGAGGGAAATAAGGCATCTTTGAGGGATTTCTTTCTCCTCCCCTCCCCCCCCCTCCTAAACTCTGCAGTCCTGTCAGGATGGCAACAAAAGCAGTCCCCCAAAAGAAATGTACCTGCTGTGGTTTTATTCCAAAGGGGGAAGAAATGCAACTCAAAGGATGTTTTTTTTAAAATATATAATTAGTGTTGCAAAACAGTATTTTGCATTTGTGGGGTGTTTTTTTTAAAAAAAGGGGCTAGCCCATAAAAAAGAAATATGGAAGAGGAGAAAAAATGGCAGTTTTTGGGGCAGTTTTGAAGATTAGGAGAAAATCTCAGATTTAGTGTTTGGAAATAGTATGAAAATGTATCTTTGAAATGACCTATTTCCAATGCAATACTTAATTCGTTGTTAAGTAAAATGTAAATCTTAATTGGGAATAATTTCAGATGAGTCCTGCTTGGGCCCATTTAACCCCAAGCATAAAAACACTTCTGTGGTTGTTGTTTTTTCCATAATTGATCCTTCTTGAATTATAATTTGCATGATTTTTATATATATATATATATCTAATTGAGCTTCAGGCAAAGTTATGAATCTGTTCTCTTTATTTCCACCAGACAGCATATTGAGAGCTACCATCAGATAGGATTTTAAAGATTATAATTCTTTATAATTATAAACTCACAGCTGTTTTTGAATGCTGTATTGTCCATGTGCATTGAGTTATGAAATAGGAATCTTTCTTAAAATAATCTATAATATTATAGATTAGCCCATTCTGGTTAAATTGTGGTTTGTAAGCCTAGAGTGTTTGGTAAAGCCAGTTTTGAATAATTTATACCAACAATTGGGGGAAATCCTTGCTTAATGCAGTGTGTGTCCTATTTATTTGTTTAAATTTCTATACTGTCCACTTAAGTGTCTTGGGAGTTTACAAAAAATACATGTACATGATATAGAAGTCCCTCCTTGTCTACTTTTGTGCCAAAGTGGATAGTATAGTAGGGTTAATTCAGCAGTAATATTAAGTACAAATTCAGAATAGCTGCATCATTGCTTTTGAGTCTTGAAATCTCCTTAAATCAGCTTACCTTTTTAAATGAAGTGTCGCTTTTATTGCAGATAGAACTTCGGCCATTGACCAGTGAAAGATACAATCGATGAAGTGAGCAATACAAAACTATCCCCTAACAACAAGAACTATTAGCAATCATTTGTGGGCAAACGTACACATAATGTAGCAAAATTTGCTATTTTTAAAGAAATTTATCTTGTTTATTAAACAATGCAGATAAAAGCTATTGAGGTGCCCCAGAAATCTAAATAAAACAGGTGTCCCTAAAATGTCCCTATAGAGCTGGCAATAAAGAAGAATATTGGCTGTAGTTGCTAATATAGTTTTGTGTTGCTCATTTTATTCATTGCATTTTTTATTGGTTAAAGACCAAAATATAACTTTGTCTTTTATTGCATTCCAGTATACTGTATATACTGTTTTAAGCCTCCCAATGCTTGGTGTATACCGGTAGTATACATGGAATAATTGTGTATTTTCAGCAATTATATGCATTTGTGTTAAACAAATAGTTGCCAACATATAGGTGGCTATTTTGAGATTTTCCCATTTCTCCTGCTGGGGGCATGGAGAAACAAAATAGGTAAATCTGATGTTAGAAATTGGAGTGTAATTTAACTATAGTGCTAGTTGAGTCTTGAAGGAATTGGGAAGAAAAGTTTCTAAAAACTAATATTCAATGTGGCTGCTTTAAATTTGATGCATGAATGTGTTTCCCCTCCCAGGAAGGCCATTTTGGGGCCTCTACCTTCAACCACTTCAAAGAAACAATGCGAGACAGTCATAGTACTTGTGTTCCTCCTACAGTCACTGCTGTAGTGAAGCCAGGGAGCGCACGACAACGCAGCACGCAGGGTGCTTTGGTTTCTGGTGGTTCTACACAGGGGCTTGAGAGGGAACTTTCCACGACAACCTTGAAAATTTCGCAGCAGCCATTTTTCCTGCTACGCAGAGAAGAACAAGAAGCATTCTTCAACCTCCTAGGTCTAGTAGTTGTATCTACTTGTGCTAGGACTCAGCCCTCCTTGGGACAGAGATGGACAGCATTCAAAGCACAGCTAGCCTGCAAAAGGGAACCTTTGGCTTAATTGATACACAAAGTTTAACCATTGTTGTCATTTGCCCAATTTTATGTATGGCAGGCAGTACAGTGCTTGATTGATTGCAAACCTTGCCTTCAAATCTCTCCCCCCACCCAAATTAAAAAAGAAATGCAATCACACTCTCGCACTTAAATGTGATGGGATTTAATGGAAAGACAATTGGATCTTTAATTACCATCACATAATGATTTCTAGGATCCAGAATGATTGTGTCCAACTTCTCGTTTATGGCCTTGTATGGTGTGTTTTTTCAGTAAATCATGGATTAGCTGATTTAAGACATCTACATTTCAGAATGGCAAAATGTTTAATTTTAAGTCTATTAGGGAAAGAAAAGATTTTTAAAATAGGTAGCTTCGGGATGGTATCACTAAAAGTTATGTATGGGAATGTATATGTGAAATTAACAAAAATTAAGGTTAATGAGATATGTCCAGGAAAATGTTGGATCTCCTCTTTCTCACTCAAACATGGGGTTATGTGGGTGTGTTTTTTTTGGTGGGGGGGATAATATATCAAATCTCTTTTAATGATTTCACCAGTTTTTCCCATTTTTCTGATTCTAAATATGTTAGCATGGCAAATTCTATAGTAACTGAATGTCATGCTCTTATTGTGCGTTATGATCAAGAGTTGGATTTATTTAATATTTTTCAGATGCTATAAAATAGCATAAAATACTGTCAGGTACTTTATATTACCTGAAGTTAAACTTTGTATGTAATAATGAATCGTGTAGCTTAAACCTGATCCCTCTATTTCTCATCAGAGGATGGCTTGGTACAAGACTTCCTGTCCATGGACACGTGTTACAGAATCTCAGATAAGGTTTGTTTCCGGCTATATTGTTCATGCATTAACACTTCCAGTATTAGAGCAATATTGTATTCTTAGTTTTACAGCTCAGTTTTAATTGACAATATTGGAAGCTTACTTTTCACACAAATAGGCAGGATGTTCCAGGATAGGCTTTTGTTTTATTTGTTTTCATAAGAGACTTTAACAGTTGTTGCTAAAAAAATAAAAAATAGCAGGCAGTGGATAAAATGACCTTTGCCTCCATTTTCCAGAGTATATTGTTCTAGTTTCCAGAAAAATAGGTTATATTTTCTTTATACATGCTGTTCCCCCAAACGCCTCCCCACCTAAACAAATGCAGATAGACCTCAATTTACAACCATTTAATTTAGTAACCAAAGTTACAGAGGCACTGAAAAAGTGACTTATGACTGTATTTCATGTTCAAGTCTGTGGCACTGTGTGACAGCATCCCCATGGTCACATGATCAAAATTCAGATGCTTGGCAACTGACTCATATTTATGACTGTTGCAGTGTCCCGGGATCTTGCAACCTTCTGACAAGCAAAGTTTGTCAGAACAATGGGGAAGCCAGATCCACTTAACTGTCTTACTAACATAACAGCTGCAATGATTTACTTAACAACTGTGGAAAGAAAGGTCGTAAAATGGGGCAAAACTCATTTAACTATCTTGTTCATCAACATAAATGTTGGGCGCAATTGCAAGTTGAGGGCTACCTATATATCAAGGAAGAGTTATTACATTCTATTTTGTTTTTTTTTTATGTAGAAGCTCCTTGTTTATATTATGTAAGGAGTAATTATAATATAGTGTCTCAATTGTTTTATAGCTGTACTGATCATAGTTAGAAGCATATCAGAAATAAAACCTGCTCTTAAATTGGACACTGGTAACCCAAAACTAGAGCTAGTTGGCTAGTGGCAAAGGCATCAGGCTAAAATTCAAAAGAGCATGAGTTCTAGTCCTGCCGTAGGAATGAAGCCAGCTAACAATAGTGATATCATTCGTTTGGATTTAAATTCACAACGATAGTTGTTCCGTGTTTTGCATTGACACAAGGAGGCAGCATGGCAACAGCGTGCTTAATTGTTCACATAACATCTGTGCTAAGCTACAGTGATCATGTTATTTAGCAACCCAAATTCAACCATTCAAGAGAGGTATTTCCCAACGCAGAGCTCCTGATGAAAACTGAAAACATGTTGAGTGACTTTTGTGTTCTTAGTGGATTTCTTTAGCAAAATAAATTAAAAAAAACAGCCTACTAGGAAGGGCTTAGTTTCCCTTTCAATAATCTTCTGTGATATCAGGGTAATTTGACTATTAAAGGCTCATCTCAAAACCCACAGAGCAATAATGGCTTCCCTAATAAAAGCAAGTCTTCAGTTCTGTTTCTATGCATGTGCTTAGGATGATTTTTTTTTCCCCTTCCCTGTCCCCCATATTACAATTCCGGTCTTTAAAAATATTAAAACTCACTTTTTCATCCAGTATCTTATAGCCATGACTATGATGTACTTTAAACGAGCTGGCCTACATACAAAAGAATATACACGGATCAATCTCTTCATAGCTCTGTAAGTGGCACAGTTGTTATCTTTTGAGCTTCACGGTTGTCCTATAGTTATTCATTTGTTTTGCTTTAAACACTTCCAAGATTTTTGGCTCAGGTCATTTAATAGATATAGGGACAGAACTTAGGGCTGGAGATGGCCAGTTCGTCTAAAAAAAAAAAAATCCCCTGAATTCAGAATTGACTTCACATTGTTATTCAGAAATAATTCATAAGCAATCTTTGGATGATGTAGAGCAAAGGACGTACTGTAGAAATGGAAAACATTTGTCTGCATTATATTGACAGGAGCCATTTGGTACTCAAATAGAAGAAGGTGTCTGTAGCTTAAGAGTTGAATTGTGGAATCCTTGGTGCTCTCTGAACTTGGTTGTTTGTTCTTAGATGTTTCATTACCTACTAGATAACATCTTCATTGCTAAAAGGAAGTGGGGTTTGTTTTCTGTTTATGTACAGTACTTGCCGTCAGGGTGGGGAGGGGTTATCCTTGGTACTTCCTTATTTAAGCTGTTATTTGGAATTTTTCTTTGCTTCCCGCTACAAGTGGAAGATAGGCGACCCACTACCTTATTCCCATGTTCCAAGCTGTCCTTGAATGTGGACAACATCTGACTTTGTACTCTGACTATTATAACTTTGTACAGTTGTAAAAAGTGATGTATGTCAAACTGAGAAAGTGACTCAGCTTTTCTTGAGAAATTATGCAGTATTATGTCATCAAAGGAATCCCGGCGGCTTTCCCAGCTTCTAACATCACTTTCTTCTAATTATAGGTATTTAGCCAATGACATGGAAGAAGACACAGAAGACTATAAATATGAAATCTTCCCCTGGGCACTTGGTGACAACTGGAGGAAACTATTTCCACAATTCTTAAAAATGAGAGATGGCTTTTGGGCTAAAATGAAGTACAGAGCGTTTGTTAGCCAGCGATGTTGTGATGAGGTCAGCTGCAGTTTAATTTGATTAAAACCGGTGGCTTGATGGAGGGAAGGGCAGAATTATTTCCCATACTGCAAAAGAAAATCTACAGTAGATACTGGCAGCGGAATGGGGGAGTGATAGAATAGAATAGAATTGTTATTTGGAAGGAATTTGTCTTTGGTGCATGTGCTCTCAGTGTACATAAAAGGACAAGATACATTTGTCAAGAATCATAAGGTACAACACGTAATGATAGTTATAGGGTACAAATAAGTAATAAATAACTGAGGGAAAACAACAAATAATGGAATGACATTTAATGCTATGCATAGTATGCATGTGGTGTGTCCAAAGTCATTCTCCTTGGGTTAGAAAAAAGACACTTCCCTGATGTTCTGCAAAAACGATGGCCCAATATTCTCATTGTGTAAGGCAGCTTCCTTGTCTCTACAAGGTCTATACTAGCTATTATCAGGTGCTTTTTGTAGCCGCCTAACAGAAATATTTTTTTTCACAGGTATGATTTTTAGCAGAGTGAGTTTGACATAATAGTTAAGACACCAGGTTAGAAAGTGGGAGACCAAGATTTGTAGTCCTGCCTTAGGTAAAAAGGCAACTGGGTGATCTTGGGCCTCATCCACCCTCAATCTTAGAAAGAAAGAAGCAAGGGCAAAGCACTTAAGACAAACCTTGTCCACATAGATGGCATACAAATTTAAGAAATACAAATAGATTTATGAGTGAATTGGACCTGTCTCCATGCATGTATGATTAAGAGTAACACTCCACGTTAAACACTACAAGATTCAAATTTTCATTTTAATACACGCTGTATTAGAAGTCTAGTGATATGTCATACCTTTCATGTTGATAAATAAGTTGAAGATGCCAGGCACAAAAAAGAAAACACGCACCAAATTTAGCAAGATCTATTGAGAAAAAGAAATGGGGTTTACAGAAAAATTCCTGCACGTGAGTGGTTATCCATGTGAACCAGTATATTCCAGTGTATGTTAAACAAAGAAAAAATGTTTTCTTTCTAACTGCCTGCTTGTACCGCAGCAAAGCAGCAGATCTCTTCCCCTGAAAAGGGAGATGTTTGTTCTGATATTGTCATAACGGTCTCCTGAAACCAACTCTCATAACTATCAGGCTTCCTGTTATCTAGATAATGCTGAGAGAGCCCTCTCACTGGGCCTGGTCCCGTGAACGAGCCTCTCACCACAGCGGGGCGCTGAGGAGTTACCTGAAGAATGAAAATGACTACTTCCCCAGAGGACCTGGTGTTACGCCCCCAGTGTGCCTTCCCTGCGTTTTGGACATGGAAGAAAATGTGGCTCAGATCACTCCCCCTGCCAGTGATCTCTTGCCATCAGAGGTGTTGAAAGGAGATTTGGAAAGCTGTCCTTTTCTAATGTTGGATTCAGAGACTAACTACACTGTGATGCAAAGTAAGTACTACTAACCATGTTCAATTCATCTTCAGGGGCATCTTGAATTAAACACTCTACTATTCATGTAGTCTTTTGAAATCTACACTTCAAAAAAGAAAAGAAAAATGCATCATTTTGAAATCTGTATTTCAAAAGGAATGAAATATACAGCTAGTCCTCGATTTACCACCTCAATTGAGGGCAAAATTTCTATTGCTAAGTGAGACATTGGTTAAGTGAATTTTGCTCCAGTTTAGGACTTTTCTTGCCACTGTTGTTAAGTGAGTTATTCCAGTTTTTAAGGTAGTAACACGGTTGTTAAGTGAATTTGGTTTTCCCGTTGACTTTGCTTGTTGGAAAGTTACAAAAGGGGATCACACGATCCCCAGGACACTCTGTCATAAATATGGGTCAGTTGCCAAGCGTGTGAATTTTGATCACGTGACCATGGGGATGCTGCAACGGTCGCAAGTGTGAAAAACGATCACAAGTCATTTTTTCCAGTGCCGTTTTTAACTTCGGTTACTAAATGAACTGTTGTAACTCGAGGACCACCTGTAAATTCTTTTGAAATCAATCTTTACACATTCCCCATTTGGTTTAAACACAGAGTAGGGTTAAAAGTTAGAAATAAGCCTGATGCTGAAGAAGCATCTTTTTTGGCCGATTTCCAATGAGGGAAAGATCTGATAATTGTTGTGGATATCTGAACACATAACTGTTCTACCCACAAGATTATTTATTTCACAGTTATCTTCATTGTTTGTTCATCCACCCTAGAGCAAATTGAACTTATCCTTTTATCGCTGTGTTGAAGAAATTAACGTTTAGTGTCGGGGCACTCACAGAGCGATAAGCTTGTCTTGAGAAACTTCGGAGTGGTGAAATGAAGCTTACCGTTTCTCCAATTCCAATCCAGGGTCCTTGTTGGAAGCATCACAGAAGTTTCTTCCAGCTCATAATAATTTGCCTTTTAACCTGTTCAGATTAAGATGAAATTACAGGTTGATTTACAGCTGCAACTGAGACCAGAATTTCCATTGCTAAGCAAGGCATCTCATTTTATGAACTTTTTTTGTTTTGTTTTTTTTGGCCAGTGTTGTGAAGTAAATCCCTGTAATTATTAAATGTGTCGTGCAGTTAAGTGAATCTGATTCACTCCCATCGACTTTGCTTGCCGGAAGCCAGCTGGGAAAGTCACAAATAGGAATCACATGACGCTGCAACAGTTAAAAATACATGTCCGTTGCCAAGCATCTGAATTTTTGTCATATGCAAGATCCGATCTGGGACCAGAGGTTTTGTTTTTCTGAGCTTTCAGACTCCTGCTGGAAATCCATCCTCAGGGACTTTCTCTCTAGCCATTTTATCATGACTGTGCGGATGCTGCAACTGTCATATATGCGAGGACTGGTTGTAAGTCGCTTCTTTTAGGGCCATTGTAACTTCAAATGGTCACTACATAAACGATTGTAAGTCAAGGATTACCTGTAGATCGGGCAGATACTACCAGGACTTGAATTAGATGACCTTTGGGGAACCCTTCCAATTTATGCATTTATTTAGCGTATGGTATAGCATACATGGACTACCAATTTACAGTATATCAATATATTATTTGAACTTTGGTGCAAATACCAACGCCTAGGCCATCTAACCATTGAAGCACAGCATCGTTTAGCCCTGCCAATGTTTAAGATTTTATAGGAGTAAATGCTAAATGAACGGTTTTAAGACAAGGACTACCTGTACAGCGGAGAAAGAAATCTACACAATTTGGACTATTTCTTTACTAACACCAACTAAAATGGCATCAAAGATTCAAACCTTTAAATCCTCCAGAATTTTTCATCATGTTTAAGAAGTGCAGCATTCTGTCACCCCACCCAATACAAGAATTTCATCATTCATCATTTAATTTTCAAGCCAGATATACGTAGCTGCCCCACCCCCGCCAGTATAATTTTGGCTATTGTGCAGTGTTTTGAATTACGTTTGAAAGTGCTGGAACCACATAGTGTGAACGCAGGACTTATCTCAATTTCATTAAAGCGTAGCCACTTTTGGTAAGAAACCGAGGTGAACGTGGGATCTGATGGTTAGGATTATATGGGATTCTAAGAGTTATTTATTGATATCCCATTTTTATTGTTTTTACAAATAACTCAAGGTGGCGAATATATTTAAACGTACCTTCCTTCTATTATTAATTTTAGAGTCAGAGTTGAATGTGTTTTTTGAATCTGTACTGAAGCAAGCCAACAGCCATTCTTTTTATTTCTTTCAGTATTGCACCTTGCTCTTGCTTTTCATCTTTCTTTTCAACTTTCTTTCAGTTTGCTTCAAGTCATCTTTTCATTATTGGTACTAATTATATTTACAAATCTTCTATTCATGGCCTTATTGCTTTTATAGTTTTTATAGTTATAGTTAGTTATACACATGAATAAAATATCTATTTGAATATAGTATACCTATTTCTACGATACTTATACTATACACATACAGATATAGATATATATTTCTTTTTGACATATGTTCTATATACTCTATTTATTTTACTTTTATTTTCCAGCCAATTGTACCACCTGTTCCAAATCTTATAAAACTCTGTTTCCTCTCTCTCTTTTAATTCCATTAGTTTATCAATTTCTGCGCATTCTAGCACCTTTTTTTAAATTATCATTGCGTTGGTGGGGACATCTTCTTGTTTCCAGTTTTTGGCGTATATAATCCTTGAAGAACGCGGCTATTTTAATGAACCCCAGATAGCTGTTATGTTCATCTTTTTCAGTTTTCAAGTGCAACCTCCCAATGCAATCGGAAGCATTGCGCAGACCGAAATCTCAACATAAATCTTTGGTAGTCTTACAGGGACCCACCATGGAGACAGATGGAACAGAGAAAGATTGGCAGTTCTTGGCATAATGTCTGATGGCTGAAGACCCCCTCTGCATACCAGATTTCCCCCCCACCGTCGGAGTAGTATTCATGGATGTCCTTCCATCTACATCTGCGGCATTCTATTTATAAGCACTTTATCTTCCTGTTTGTAGAGAGGACACTCAGCAATAATTATATATTTGTATATATTTAAAAAAAGAAAGAAAAGCTTATGAATTGTGACTTGTACAATGCCAAAAACGTGCCAGTTGGAATGACTCTTAATAAAGACGTCTAGAAGAACAGGCTAGAGGGAATATGCTTTCAAACTTTTTATCACATCTTATACTCTGGTTCATTCGCAGCACGTTTATTTGTAGAATTGCAAGCTTTGTAAACGGCTGTTTTAAGCCCAAAGGAATCTGGAATGATTTGCAGGTCTATTTAAAAAGTGGCACTCCCCGTGCTGAGGTATTCAGACACACAGGCAAAACAAAGAGGAAGAGGAAATTGGGACAGTTTTTAGCCTGCTGCTGGTGCAGTCCTTGCAGTTGACGTTTATGGGGGAAATTTTGGGGCAGCCCAAAGGAATGGAAATTGAGAAGAGGGGAGGGGTGGGTCTTAAAGCCATTTCTCTCCTCAGCCATATCCTAATGCAGTGGCTATTTATTAAGATTTCTGACTCGTTTTTGTGCCTCATTGGCCCTTCAGCCGCCTGACAAAATATTAGAAAACTAGAATCAAATAAATGGAAAGTCATGGATCAAAATGGTAATCAACAACTTCCCGTTAACTATATTAATATAATGACAGGTGTCTGAATGAGAACACGTTTACTTGCCGGAAGTTTCTGAAACAGAGAGCTGGCAAGGATGTCCTATTTTTATTTTATCAAATTCAGAAACCATTCATCTCACTCTTAACTCCATCCACATACAAATAATGCAAAATTTGGAGTAAAATTGAACGGCAAAAAAATCCTGAACATTTTTTTTGGGGGGGGGGGAGAATTAACTTTAAAAAAAAAAGTTTTCTGTTAAACCTAGCAACAATTTCAAATTGGGTGGGGAGTGAACTGGACCTGGCATAATAGGGCAGATTTTCATTTTATTTATTTAGTTTGTTTGTTTGTTAAACATATACAAGAGTATGTATGAGTGCATGTACATGAGCACATGAAATGAGTACGAATATATGGGGACAGGACAGGGACGGTAGCCACGCTGGTGCGCTTATGCACGCCCCCCCCCCCCGTACAGACCTCTTAGGAATGGGGTGAGGTCAATAGTAGACAG